>JXOV01027797.1:0-13024 GCA_001014945.1 Clogmia albipunctata
AAATCGGAGCATATCCACAGACACACCAACAAAAAGTGAGATTGCTGAGTCCATGCGGCGATTTAAGAGTCACAAGTCTGCGGGTGCCGACGGCATCCAACCAGAGTTACTCAAGTACGGTGCAGGCGTCCTTGCNGCGTCCTTGCCGATGCCATTTGTCCGATTATACGGGAAATATTAAATTCAGGGGAAATTTCATCCATGTGGAAAGACGGTATAATAGTGACATTGCCGAAAAAGGGAAACCTTGGTCACTGTGGAAACTGGCGAGGAATAACTTTACTCAATACAATCCAGAAAGTCTTGGCTTTCATAATTTTGAACAGAATCTCCTCACCTCTTAACAAACAGCTGCGTAATAAAAAGAATGGCTTCAGGCCTGGTCGTTCATCTGTGGACCACATCAATACCACCAGAATCCTGATCGAACAGTCGGTTCAATAGCGAAGCCCTCTGTTCCTATTAGTCGTCGACTTTGAAAGAGCTTTCGACACTATCAAACAAAAATGTTTCCAAAATATTTAGTATATGTCTGTCCAGTTTGACTCAAGAAATATGATCATCAGTCCAATACCGCCCTTAGTGGTGTGGACATTGATTACAATCAATTGCTAACTCTAAATGTAATTGATTTTGCAATTACGATAATAATAATAAAAGTGTTCCATTTAAAATGCGGTGCCGAAAATCGTCTGTTTTAGGCAAATTGCAAATAAATGCAATACAGTTTAAATATTTGATGTTTTGCTAATAGGATATAATATGATAATAGAACAAATAGACTACCGATTCAATCAAAATCTGTCTCCTTCATATTAAGTACCAAGCGTTTGAATTTGAGCATGGGTGACGTTCCATTTAGAATGCGAGCCTCGATAAAATTTTAAATTTGAGAAATAAAACTCTTTGATAATAAAGAAGTAGGTGAAGCAAAAGAACTACAAGCTTTTACATTTTATTGGTTTCTTGGCCAAAAGTATGGACAAACTTTTTTTGTGTTATGAAGAAATTATATATAAATATGTATTTTCAAATTGAACCTTTTTGGCGATATAAATTATTGGTACAAGGAAAACCGGTTGCTGGAGTTAATTGTTTTAAACCTTGAATTAAAAATACCTTGTTTTTCAATATAAAAAGAGATATAAAGTTTTACACGTTTTATAAGTATTATTTATTACAATATTATGTTCATTAACAAAAATTATTTTATTAACAGAAAAAAATATTTTACTAAATTAGGAAAAGAGGTTTGTTTGTTTATAGATTTACATAATATTATGTTATAATATTTGTATGAAGCTGGTTTAGACAAAATTATAGTTATATACACGTAAGTGTCTTATTTCTAATATATTATTTACGAATACATATATTTTATTTAATATTTGATGAAATAGATTTGGACATAATTTTGTACATTTGCTAATTATTTCGGTTATATAATATTTTTTGTAAAGAAATTGGTTTCGTACTTTTGATATTATAATGTCTCTCCGAAGGTTCAATACAAAAATAAATTTTACTTTATCATTTATGGCAATACAAATTCGTATTATGAGTACAGACCGTTGCCTTCATTACCCATAAACTGAGTCCATTTTTGCTTCTCGATGGAGTCAAAAGTGGAGCAAACTTCACCACTGCTTAGCTCATTACAAGTGCAGCTTATTGAAATCCTAGTAATCACTAATTGGGACTCATAGCTAGAACGTTTCGGGATGATGGTGTCTTTTAGTCTAAGCACCAGACACTCCTCCAGAAACTGCTTTTCCAAAGTCTGGATTTGGTCGTCTTGAAGGCCTAAAAATAAAAAAAGGAAATTACTTTCAAGTAACAGACATATTCGATTGATTATTACGTTGATAGGTCTTCACTTTCTCCTCTACACAAGACAAATCTTCTGGCAACAGTAATGGTGGATATGCTTCCGATTCCCTGACATTCATTGTAAATACAAAATCAATGTTGTTGCTTTCTTTTAGGGATCTTAACAAAGCTCCAGTGCTTGAAATTGAAGCACTTATTTTTGGCTGTTCATTTGCTCTTCGCTGTCTAAACGGGTAGTCGACATTTCCATTCTCTTTAATTGCGTCCAGGGCTTCTTTCTCCATTTCTAAGTCCCACAAAGTTTCAGCATGCCCGTCAAAATGAGTTTTAATTAAATCCTCCTTTAAAACCTTCTTTACAGTCTGTGAATCGTCATGAATTTCAGAATCGAACGAGTGTCTCATGGTTAAATTTTGATCCTCTGTTGATATAATATTTTCCAAGCTCATAAGATTTTCCATATCCTTACTCCTAACGTCGCGATTAGTCGGATATTGACTGTCCAAAGATGGAAAATCACCCAAGAACCCTTCCTCATTTTCCAGTTCATTTAATTTCTCTTGAAAATCGGGATCCATGTCAAAGGAAAATGAATTCATTTTCTGATCGTTGGAGCTATAATCTTGGAACGTATTTTGGGGATCTTGTAAGTATGGATACGGTTTTGGCTTCCTTCTCTGCTGATTTGGTAATTGGAATAAATTTCTTAAAGGCTCTTTAGACTTATGGTTCTTTTGTTTCTTTATGGCATTGAAATTATTCGTTTCAATTGCATCTACTCGTTTAATTTCAGAGCCAATCATCTGCTGATCTGTAGGATCATTTTCTAGCATTTGCATTTTCTTTTCTACGCGGGACTTAACTTTTTTTGGTATTAAAGAGTGTTTTATTCCCATTTTAGATGGTTGTCTTATCTGTCCCGATTGATCATATTTTGTGGTAAAGTTCAAATTCATATTCTCAGAACTGAAAAGTAGAAATCCTGGTGGTTTTATGTGACGCGATAAAGCATACAATTTAACTACGGAACTTTCATTATATCGCAAAAAACAAGTGTCAGCACGGGACTGTTCCACTATAGTCGATTCTGGGATAAACTGATATGCGTCCATGGTCTTTACACGATTTCCACAATCGATTTGCCAATGCAAGAAGTAGTCTCCAGTTGATTTTATCTTTTGAGTTATGGAAATTCCTCCAAGTAGGTTATTCGATCCGCCTGAATCGATAATTGGACTGTCCATTAAAATACTCCCATTTACTCCGCTTAAAACTAGAGTTTGGGAATAGTAATATATTGGAAATCCTGGGCCAGTGTTGTATTTAATCATAAAGTCCGTAACATTGTCATGGTCAAAAAAGCCTGGCACTATAGAGCTGACACTCTCCGAAAAGGGGAAAGTGTAGTTCCAGATCATCTGATACGTTTTCCCGTCAAATGCATAAACAGTGGAATTGAACGAGGCAAGAACCATGTCTTGAATGCCATCCAAATTGATATCTGTCAAGATTGCTGGGGACATGAAACCCGAAAACCGATTTCTATAAATTGTCAGATAATCGACATTTCCGCCAACATTTTTCATTATTCTCTCTAAACTAGTTATGTAGACACCGCCTGGAGTATTTTGGCCTCCAGTCAATATCAGTAACTGTTCCAAGCCATCGGCAGTGGTGAGAACTTGAAGAGGGACAAAAACTTCTTCATTAAAAGGTGTCAAAATCGAGTACAGAAGTTTCCCGTTTGATCCACTTATAAGTCGAATGTGGCCAGTTCTGGAATCGTCATTCTCCTCTACATGGACAGCCATAACGTCGACAATACCGTCGTTATTTAAATCTCGAATGGGATTTACGGTATACAGATTGATGACCAGTTCACTTTCAGGGATATCCTCTGAATTCTCTTTCAGCGTCCAAATTAGATTTCCCGTTTCGCCATTAATGGCAATAATTAATCCACCTCGACCTGACGCCACACAGTCGTTTTTCGTATTCCCATTCAGGTCGACGTTGCAGAAAATTGAAAAGACATTAAACGCAGTCCATCGTTGCCAGATCACATCACCTGTTACTCCATTGAGCGCTAAAATGCCCCCTTCACATGTCACAACTGTATCTCCTGACCTACTGGAAAAACATGTCATCTTCTTACTATTAGTTGGTGCTATATTATCCGAATATTCATCCAAATCGATGCCATAACCTATAATAATGTCTTCAACTCCATCTCCGTTCAGATCAGACTTTCGCGTTGGACTCTCACTGGCCATTTTCGGTAAGGATTTTCTCCATACCGTATTCACAGTTATCTGGCTGCAAGCCACGTATTCTACATTTTCAATAGGACTTGTCCCAATATCGCCATTATACAGCATTTGTGCGGGGTCTACGCTATTATTTTTGTGAATCCATATCTTAATTTTTTGTAGGGAAACTGGAAACATGGTAAGTAACAATGCAGCTAGGAATATTAAGGCTGGAAATAAAGACGACAATAGAATGGATTATGTTTCAAATGCAATTAACAATAAAGAAAGGGAATAAAAGTATATTTGTTTCGATATCTATATTGGTTACACAAAATTGGTTATCTTATCTACAAACCTAGTAGAATGGTGATAGCAGCCAGGCCATAACAAAATGGTTCGCAACATTTCCAGCACTTGGTCCGTTTTCGCATTATTGGAGCAAGTTTCGCATATTTATGTCTCCTAGGAGCCATCAAAGGCCTTTTCAGGCCCTTCTCGTCGGAATACCGACTGTTTTTGCCATCTCGAATAAAGACATCGTCCTCTACGTCGTCACTGATGTCATCGTCCAAGCTTTCCCGGATGACGATATTATTGGGAGGTGCATAACCTTTCATGGTTAATTAAGTTCCTAAGCGCCTCACAAACTAAAATATTTATTAAAAACAGCGGTCTGTTGTCTCTAAGTGGTCCTCAAGTCACAATTTATGGCTTTTTTACATCCAAAGCACATCTGGGAAAAGATATTTTCACTTCTGATAAAAAGTATAAAACTCACACGCTTTAAAAACTGAACAATTTAACATTTATTTGTTGAATAATTGGAAGGATATCTTTTTGAAAACGTTTTCCAATTTGAAGGACTTTTCATTGGATAAAAAATTTTGCGGACTAAACCAATGCACTTTGTCCCACAATGTACCAGATGTTTATGCTGCATGCAATTACAGCTTTGGTCACTTTGTTGCTAATACACAGTCCAACAACAGTCAAGTTTAAGAAATCTCCAAACTTTTAGTCCTTTTGCAGGTGGCTTTTGAACAAATGAAAATTCTGAATAAATTTCGATGCTGATTCTCTCCAAATAATATTCTCTCTAAAATTACCTATCGTCTGTCCGTATGATTTTTAGGCCAGCGCAGGCGTAATACTTAAAATAAAGTCCTCCTTATTGTTGTTGCTACAAAAGAGTCATAGTTCTCTCTTTTTTGCCTGATAACGACGACAACCTGTTCGTCAGTTGGTGGGGTTTTGGACGGTTGATCATTCAAATGTGTTTAGATGCGGGCTTCATAAATATTATTGTAACAGATAAAAGAATTTGCGTATAGAGATACATTTTTATACAGATAATTATAGTATATTTTAATACAAGTGTTGAAATAGAGGTTTTTACAGCATGAATTTACCATGAGTGCCGAAATGACTTATTTCACAAGCGTACAAAATAGCGTTCAATTTTGTATAATTCTGAAAAATACCAGTTAATCGATAATTACTAATAAAACGTTCGCAACGGTTTATTTGAATTGTGGAACAGGTAAGACACAGTGTGGAGCTTGTCTAATCAAATTAGAGGGAGAACCACCTCTTAAATAAATCTGAATTGATAGAATATTTATATTTAAAATTACAGTCAATAAAGTTCATTAGGGTGAAATTTTCAAATTAAAATGTTTCAATAATATATTTGTAGAGTTTGGGTTATGACAACAATATGTAATTTCATTAATTTGGTGACTAAATTGCATGAGAATTTGGAAATATTACCGCACGCCGTGATGAAAAGTAAATCGTTACAGAACCAATTTGCGTTAAAATGAGGCTACTTTTCGATACGGAATTACATAATAGTTATTTATGTTAGGAGTGTGTGAACTTTTTTTTATTATGAGTATTTTTTTTACACGACGAATAAAATACAGAATTGCAAAAATTAGATTTATTCATTTTGATTCCATATAATTGATATTATTGAACTAATATTTCTTCAAAGATGTTTACAGCATTAGTGCAAGTGTTTTTTTTCTCTCTCTATTTTAATGTAACCCATCTAACAGGTCATTGAAGGGATCAAATTCATAAGCAGTAGGTTTCTTTGTGAATGTTATACTGTACTAAACAATAGTTTAAAAATTAACTGAACCATACCAAGTTGTATAAAAAATTATTATATTTGTTTTTATTTTTTCAGCCCTTGCTTTTTGTTTAAAATTTGAATTTTGTATCGATTATATGAAAATAATTCAATCCTGTTATTTATTATCGTATGAAAAATCGATTTAATTACAGCAATCTAATCCAGAAGCATGTTCCCATCATTGTCATTATGTTCATATCCCTAGACCATGACTGTTAAAATCTTTAAATGCAATGTCCATTCTACAGATGTCAGTTACAGCAAAATTGTTTTATATGATACAATTTTAGGGTCTAGTGTCTAAAAAAATTAACCAATTACATTCAAATTCATATGTCAAATTTTCAAGAAAAGATCTCAATTCTATATCTGTTTTGTTAATATCTTAACATACTGAAAAACACTTTATTTTGTTTAATTTATATAATAAATGCATAATCAAAAATAACTTTTTAAGACTTTATTATTTAAGTCTTAGACAAAATGGACAGACAAGTTAAATTCTTTATTTATTGTTTTAATTATTAAGTTCTAATTTGTATATAAATGTCAAAAGTTATAGCCAGGCACACAGTGCTAGTACAATGAATTTAAAAATATATGTGTTATAAATAACCCAATTCCCTTAATGTCATATGAATGAATTATTCTCTTTCTTTTCACATGGGAGAAATTATTGTGGTACATAATAATATTTTTATGCTCGGCTGACGACGACAAAGTTGGAATTAGAATTTTTGGTTTCTAATCCTGAACATCTCTTGTTGATACGCCATTTCCGAAAAAGAAAATCGTATCAATTATGAGAATCACAAAATGTAAATCATTTCTACTTCCGTCACTCGCGACCTTTCCCATTTTTACAATTTCTTCTTATTACTATTCGTTTTTCTCTTTTATTCGGGGTGAGAATATTCAATTTATTAGATAAATTGTATTTGTCCTAAAAATTTGAAAAAAGTTTACAGAAGTTTAAATATATAATTAGTTAACTGTATTTATTTGTGATTTACTTAATATAAATTAAACAACATAAAAGAGTTCTTTGAAATTTATTAAGAAAAAAACATATCGATATTTATTTTATACAATTCTATTGAATTTTTTTTACATTTTAGTAGCCAATGCTTCTTCTATGTTTCATAAACGTACAGTATTGAATAAAGTATAATTTAATACCCGCAGACAATTACAAAACATTTAAATACACGAAATTAGTACTTTGTACCAAAATTCAACTACTAAAAATTATAATTTTTAATCTTTGACGTTTTTTATGATTCTATAATAAAATAGGCCATGATTTATTAATCAATTTAAATTTTTTTTACATTCAATGACAAAAAGTAAAGTTCTTCTTAAATGTTGATTATCTCTTTTAAATGTGAATTAAATGATTAGTGCTATCATCGGCATATCAGTGATACAGTTAATGGTGCAAGATTGTCCTGATATTTTGAAAAATTGAGACCAAAAGTTCTATTCCCTTGACAAGTACTTCTCTTAATTGTATGTGTTTAGACCTTAATTTAGTACTGAGATGTTTTCTTATAATTTATTTCAATTGTATAAAATCTTGTAAAAAGCTAGATGGAAAGAAAACATAATTAAATTTTTATGAACACGAATGAAATGAGTTTTCTTGTAGAACTCTACTCGAGTTTAATTATGGTTCATTTTTTGTACACGTTGTTTAAATAACTATTGCAACTTTGTAAAATAAATAAATAAAAGCACCAGGCGTATCCATTTCAATGTTAATTCCAACCTTCAATTGGTTTTACCTTTATTTGTAATTATCCAAGTTTTCGGTTGGCAAAATGATAAGTAAGACATTATTTAACAATAGAGTCATTTAATAATAAATTACTACATGCAATTTACACACGGTATTAAGAAATATATAAGTAAAAACCGATTACATTTATAGCTTCAATTCGACGCTTGCTTCGCTTTAGAACAAACAACCTTCTATATAAACGGAATTGACGCCCTATCTTCTCTCTTCTTCTTTAGACTTTGTTCTAAACATTTTACAGTTTATTTGTCTGTCTTGTTATAATTTGTCCAATTTGATTTTTTGATTATCTCTTTTAGTAAAATTAAAAATTTTCCCTTTCAATTCCTGTAAGGAACATTTTCTCTTTTAGTACGTTAAGTTTATTAAATTTTGTGAAATTGACAAAACAATAAAAGTGACATTAAACTTTGGGTCAAACATAATGAAAATTTCAGCGCTCGGCAATCTTATCTAAGATTAATTAAGTATTTTTCAATATTAAATAATTTTAAATGCATTTTCTTGTTATTTAATATTTTTTTAATCATATTAAACTTTTAGTTTACCATAATAGTATGTACGAACATAGACCGAGAATTAACCGTTCTACCTCATAAAAAATCTCGTTTTCTCTACATCAACACTCAATAAACTTTATATTTTAAATATATTTATCTCAAACTTAAACAATATGTAATAAGTATACTTTAAACTAGTAAGTTCTACTAAAAACATATGAAAACATATATGTTGAGATAAAAAATAATGGATATTAGTTGTGAGACAAATCGCTTACAAAAAATGAGGTCGTATTTTGACGGTAAAACTTAAATGGAATATCAGAAACGAATAAGACCTTTTATAGATGTTTTAATTAATTAATATAAACGTGTATAGTTTCTTTAGAACATAAAACTATAAAAATAAGAGAATTTATTAATAATAATTAAGAAAATAGAGGTCTTCTTTACAAATTTAGATTTTTTAAAACGGTAAAATAGAACGAACACATTTAAAACACGAATCATTTCTTTACCCAATATTTTTAGTCTATTCAGTTAAATATTATTGTATTACCTTTACAATATAAAAGAAGTATATTTTATATAAATTTTAGGAACTGATATATAAAAACAAATGACAAATTTTGCTCAAATACTCCGTTCTCCTAAAGTTATTATAATTTCCGTATCTGCATAGGTAAATCTTTTAGACTTACAAATTGATGACAATTTAATGATAGATAAATAGGCTAGTAAATTATAAAATCCGTTTTAAAAAATCTTAAAAATTGTAAGATAATAATAAAATAATAAATGAACTAAAATTTAAAAAATGATTTAAAATGATTCAAGTATTTTATTTGTTGGTCATTATGCTCCTATTATTTGTTGAGCACTCAAAACTTTTTTCGTCATAGTACCATAAGTACTGCATGATACAATTAACGATTTAATAGTTATATACTTTTTTGGGATTTTACGAAAAGGGATCAGTGGAGTATGCAGCATCCACTGGAGTATCGGCCCTGGTGGCGAGGGTGACTTAGGCTTTTACCAAGTAAAACACCGTTCCTCCGGCGTACTTGGGAACATAATCGGAAACACCTATTTCTTTTATCGAATTTATAACTTGCATCAATTTTGGAAAACTTTTTATTAGTAATGTAATAATTTTACATAACCAAAATGCATTGTTTCATAAATAACATTTTGAATTGATTTTTGAAGTGTATTGATGTCCCATTTATATGATGAACTCGCTGAATAAATTTATGAGTGTTCATACTCGTATTTGTATTGTCTTAATTTTCTGTTGTTGACCTTTGACCGCAGTCTAAATTTTATACGATTCGATTTTGATAAAATTGCGACTATTTACTTGATAAATATCGTCTATCAGTTACATACTGTTTTATGGTTAACTGAAAAATATTTTAATTTAAAAATAATAATATAGAAGTAATAGCAATAAAAAGGATATTTATAAAGTACATCAAATTAACTTAATTTGAACAATTTTGTATTGTTCTGTTGGAAAATGGACTAAAATAAATTTATGACTGTGGTCGTGGCGTTTCGGCAACAATCGTGTTAGGAAAAGTGGCATGGATTTGGGGAGGAGAACGTGGTTGTTGTGGAAACTCGTGGAAAACTCAGTCAGTCCGCATGAGGACGTTCTCTCTCGAGCAAGTCTTTCTGTTTCTTAAAATATATATGGGTCATCAATATGGAAATCGCCAGTTAATAATTAAAGTGTTGTAATTCATTTTGTTAATGAGATAATGCAGATTTTACAGTTACTTAATTACAGATTGTTTAAATTTTTCATCAGATTTTTATACAAAAGAGAATCGGTTTTTATATAAAATTGTTTTGTTTATATCAATTGTGAATACTTGAAAGTGCAACATATTGAAAGATTGAAGATAACAACAGTCTGAAACAGTGAATATATGAGATTGGTGAGAGTTTGGAAAACAAAGCACCTATAAATTATTAATTATTTGACGTATAATTAAAACGGAAATAGTTCACAGTGGCACAATGGTAATAAAGGGCTATGATTAGTGGGAATAGGGCAAATAGAATCTATCGATTTCCAATAGTTCTTTAATCTATACAGTCATGTTCTGTTTGTGACACAGGCTTGATATGTGAAGGTGAACTACAAAAAAAGTGGAGAGCTCTGTTCGTGAACTAAACCAAATTGCCCACCGTCATCATCACGGCACAGGGGAAAGGTATAAGCAATCACTTGGAAAATTATTTTGTACACAAATGTAGCGCGAGTGAATAATTCAGGTGAGCCGCTATTTTATCACTTGCTCTCCTTAATTCTCTCATTCCGGCGCACTTGGACTACTCTTTTAAAGAAAATTGGGTTTTCTGTGTTGTGTTTAAATTTCTACGAGGAGGCGGCTTGTTCTATGGACACAGTGATACAACTCAGTCAGTGCCGACATTTATCTCCATGTGACGTCAAAATAAAGAAAATTATGAGCGGAAAATGGCTCTAAATGAGATTTGTTACTTTTCTAATATAAATAAATACCTGTATGAAAGTGTTAAATAATATTTAATTTGTTTAAGATAATTTCAATAATGTTTCCTTATTGATTTATAAAAAAATATGGTTATTGTGGTAATATAAAATGTGCTCAGTGTAAACTTGTTAAAGTGCAAACTTAAAACAAAAAGGCTTTATTGAAAAACTAGTGTATAGTTGGAATATTGCACAAATACGAGTACGTCACGGACAGCACATTTTTTGTGATAAAATTTTGGTGAGTCTAATGTTTTTACCGCTATTTTGCTAAAAAAATATAAATTTAAGTAATATAAATCTCCGTTTTTATGCAATTTTATATAGAATTTCAAAGATTTCTTTCATCTACAACAGAAATAAAGATCTCCGATGATTGAAATAAGATTTCCATACAAGGAGAATTTATTTCTCGAATGAGATCATAGGGATTAAAAATTTATTTTATTTCATTATGAAATAAAAATTATGGTATTATTTATTTCGCAATTATTTGCCAATTAAAGATTTTGAAAGGAAATAATGAAATTTTGAATTGTGGTCTGCTATCAAATGGCTTAAATAAATAATACTACCGTCCCTATGGCCTGTATCATAATTAGCTCATTATGTTCTCATTTCCCATTCACTTTTTCATAATCACCACCTTTGTTCCTTCGTCCCCATAGTAATAATTTATTAACTGTATTTTCCACAACAACTGGTTGTTGTTCGTAATCGGTTTTTATTATTTTAACTCACTCTTACATGTACATATTTATAAAAGTAATCAAAACAAATAAAACATAAAGAGAATTTAAATTGTAATATACATAATTCATATATAAGTTGATGAAATTGTTATTTATGGCTTAGAATTGGATTGCATTAATTTAGACATATTCCTATTTATACTTTTATTACTTTTCTAACTCTTTAAAAAGCCTTAGAAAGAAAAGGTAATTGTTGTATAGAGTTTTCAATAACAGGTTTAGTTTTAATATTGTATAAACCGATTTTTTTATAAAACCAAACCAAAGAATGGTAACGGATTTGCAAAAAATAGATAGCAAAAAAAATACAATTTTATCCTAATGAAAAAGAATTAAAATCAGAAGTTTTCTGTGGCGAATTGTGAAATGCAATAATTTTGGGATTTTTAACTGAAAATGTTTTGAATATGTTAGTATTAAATTTAAAAAAAATTAATGCTTCGTTTAAACTTTTATTGTGTCAATAAAGACATTCCATAAATTGAAATTTTTGTAAACTTCTCTTATTTAAAAACTCTTTCTATAAGATACGAGAAAAGCTCATATTCATTATTATAAACTTTTAACATTAATTAACATTAAATGTGGGATATGTTTTTGAATGACAAAATTACAGAATAAATAATTTTTTACAATTTCAAAAGTCAATCTTTTTAATTAAGTTTAATAATGTGACTTTACACCCTTGTACCACAAATAACTATTATAGAATAGTATATTACGATACGAGTGGTGAAATAATGCTTATAACTCCACGAATTTATTATGTATTTTGACGAGAGCAGCGTGTTACCAATTTCACATATATATCGAACGCTATTTTGCGTAATTCTAAAAAANCGACGAGCGCAGCGTGTTACCAATTTCACATATACATATATCGAACGCTACTTTGGGTAATTCTAAAAAAAAATCAGTTAATCGATAATTAATAATNACGATACGAGTGGTGAAATAATGCTTATAACTCCACGAATTTATTATGTATTTTGACGAGAGCAGCGTGTTACCAATTTCACATATATATCGAACGCTATTTTGCGTAATTCTAAAAAATATCAGTTAATCGATAATTAATAATAAAACCGTTCACAGCGGTTTTTTTCAAATTGTACAACCAAAATTTACAACAACATTTTCATATTTAAATAATAAACTTGTTATGACAATAATATGTAATTTCATTATATTGGTGACAATTTGCGTGAAAATTTTGAATTATTTC
>JXOV01027812.1:0-12415 GCA_001014945.1 Clogmia albipunctata
TAGTTGGAAAGTGCAAAGTTTGAAAGAGAGTGCTTGGCTGGAAATAATATTGTGCACATTTGCAACACATTAAACAAATTGGATTACTCAGCTGTGCAAAAATTGGATAAAATCATTTTCCATTTCATACGTGTGTGAATTTGTAGTATACATAAGTGTGTTGCTAAAAATGTTCGGATAATGTATTTTTGAGACGGGTTTCGAGCGCAGTTAATTTAATTTTTGGCGGCAATTTTCCACTAAGCGGATCGGAAAATTAGTTCAGCAAGGGGTTAAATTTACAATTTATAAATAACGTTCAAACGCGACGAGTGCCCAAAGCTGTCGATTTATATGCTAATAAAAAATCTTCAGCCCAAAGCTGAAGTTTTACATACGATTATTTTCCCTAAAATATTCTTTCTCTTTAAAAATATTTGTCTAAATAATTTACATTTTTATAAAATAAAATTGGAATTCATACAATTCTTATATTGTAATACCATAGTAACTTACTAAAGTAGCCTTTAGAACGTTAAGAATTTATGTACTAAGAAATTTGCATTTGCACAAATGGAGTTTAGGTTGTTTTGTTAGCCTAAAAACAGAAAATCGATGATAGTTGCAAGGGTGAGCTATGGAAATGTGTATATTGTCACGAACACTATTTTCGACATCTTTTATCTGACAGCATTCGACGCCTCACTTCTTCTGGCGACCCGACGTTTGGTGCTGAAATTTGTCAATCATACATTTCTGTTTCAAGGAAAACTGCTCGAAATTTACTTTGTTGTTTTTAAGTCATTTTTAGATGTAAATAAACAAACCCAAAAATATTCACACTCGATATCAGTTCCCACAACACACGCTTGTAGCGAATGTCGATTTGTTCACATTTTTAAAGACTCACATTTTCGGATGAAAATTCGGATGTTTAAATTTTTATGTAAAACTCATATTGAAAAGCTTTTTTGTTGTTGCATAAATAACACAAGAAATTTTTAACAACTTCATTATATATTAAATATTCAAATATATAAACTATTCTATTTTATATTTCATGAAAAGTAATATTTTTGACTTGATAATCTGGTTATCAATCGATTTTTTTTCGTAATTGGTCAATTTGTATCGCTTTGTGAGACATCCGCTAAAAATAGTTTTTTTGTGGATGCGAATGTGGATCTAAAAATTAGTGCGGATGTTGCACGGATTCAGATGCGAACAATAGCAATATCCCTGGAATAAACCATTTAAATTTCAGAACGAAGTAATCGGGAAAATGGTAACCAATAAGGTAAAGTAATCCGGAGAATATCCGGACTCGTAAGTATCTTTTGCAATATTTCATATTTATTCTGTTTGCTAAAGTGTTTTATGTACCCTCTCTACTTGAACATGTAAACTTTACCCTAAGAAAAGAATTTTGTCATTTCGAGACCTGCTTTATTATATGTTGGGTTGATGCTTTTAGATTGGGGATACCTTAGCTGACTTTCCACAAAGCCCTCAAATTACTTCCGAAAGAGATTTGTTGTTTGCTCCTACTTGCTTGGGCTTAGTTTTATGTTAAATTATTGAAACACAGGATTGATTTTTAAAAGCAATTTACAAAATTACTTTACTTAGGTACATAGTAATACTACTACCAAAACATTGGTCTTTTGAATTAAATCAATTTAAACAATTTAAGTATAATCTTAACAATAAATTACAAAAAATGGTTAAGTACTTTTCCCATAAAAATACAATCTTCAAATTCTATAAATAGGCCTTCAAAATGGCATGTGTTAACTGAAATGGATGCCTTGTGGTTGCTGCCAAAATGCTATTAACGACAAGGTTGCAAATCACTGCCCTGAAAAATGCTGTGTTAATATCCTTTAGTTGCTTTTTACACATTTTATATCACCGAATGGCAATATTTAAGCCACAAGGAAATCGTAAACGTCTGTATTTTAAAATTTTACTTCTATACAAAAGAATGTGATTTGATTTTCACAGAAAATCGAAAATACTCGGTTCATTGATTTTCTTCGATAGTTAAATCGTTAAAAAAAAATACAAAAATCAAAAACTTAAATTGGTTCATACAAACCGTCTTCAGTGACAGTACTTGCGGCTGTTATTATCACTTCTGATGGGAATGTGTCAATTATGCATTTCTATTTCTTCATCGCGCAAAATTGCAAAAATTTGTATTCTTCAGTCTTTCCCTATCCCAAAATTCATCAACATCAAGTGACCGCGTGGCTTTTAATTTACACATCACAGAGATCTTTTGGCTCTATTGATTAAACCCTTTCCAGAATCAATTAAGATTTCCGATCAAAGCGATCAAGAAAATCGGCGGTGAAAATTCTTTTCCGTTAATAAATACACTATATATTTAGTGATAATTTGCAGGATAATGAGAATTGCAGGTTTTTACATAAAAATGGGTGTGTGAAAAACTTATGCAAAATTAAAGAACCAGTGCGAATTAATGTGTGCCTTCTTCTAGTTTAATAGCCCTCGGTTTACCTTAACCTCCTCCACAAACCATCTTTATAATTATCGATTTGTTGCTCCAGCCGTCCATCCACCGGTTTTTATAGCTAATATGGTCCTGTTAGCCGCATAAAATCGGTCAACTAAGGTGATACCCGGTTTCTGAAAACTTTATCGGCTCCCAAATATTTATTCGAATAATAATTTTTGTATTTGATGGAAGAGCGGCTATGAAAGCACAGCTTGAAGCGTTAGGCCACTGTTTGGGCCATTCGCAGATCCATCTATGGAATAGTTCTACGGGTATACAGCTTCATAGAATCTAATAAGGTCTTTGATCCGGATGTCACTGAGTCCCAGGAGATCTTTAAAAACGTAACTACCTAAGTATTTAAAGCGTTTTTGTTTGATTTCTGGACATTCCCACAGAAAGTGATCGATTGTGCCCTCTTCCAATAAGCATCTCTTGCAATTGACTTCATAATTTTTACAAAAAAAAATTCTTTAAATATTTGAACGTACTATCTTGAAATTTGTTTTGTAAAACAAAATAATTAAAAACACCTGTTCAAATAATCAAACCCTCACCTTTTTATAATTGTAACTTTTTGCTATTTTGATGGCAACGGTTAAAAACTGTCCATTCATGTAATTGAAAATGACAATGTTGACAGCTGGGGGTTGATTGAAATAACAAAGGCAAATATGTATAACAGAACAAAATGAGCATTGAGAATGCATATTTCGTAAAATAGCGAACCGCAAAGAGCTTTACAAAGGGCTGAACAATCAAAACCCTTTTTATGGTGGATCCCTTTTCACCTTACTTCAACTCGTGTAAGTATTTGTAACAGGTTTTTCTTTTCAATTTGTTGCCTTCTCAAGAAGTTGTCATGATGAGCAGATAGCCCCGAAGACATGAACTAGAACTGTCTAGGGAGCGTAACTTTTTACAATCAGAGCCCATGGCATCATTAAATGAATTTATTACATCGCCACTTCTTTCCGCAAATGTGGCTTCCGTATCGATTTGTTTGTTAATAATATATAAACAGACCATGATATCGATTTTTACCTGTTTTATTTGCAGGATTACCCCTAGGGTAGTCTCGCTTTTGTCCCTGAGTGGTTTTAAAAAATAATCCCGTATTCACACCATGTGATTTGGAATTCCAGGACCTGGAAACGTATTTAAATTCAAATTGAAATTCTGAATTTGATGAGTTTTATGTAAATTTGTGTTGGGTTTTTATGTATACAGTTTCAAGCAATTTGGTAAATAAGACTCGCATATGACAATTACCTTCAGGAAATATACAGTATCAATTAAGGTAAGAGCCGCACTCATTTATGCTTGATATCTCTTGATCCAAAAGAACACACGAGGCATAAGGATGGGAAAGACACAAGTGCAATCAAAAACAATAAAAGATTTAATTTTTATTCACAAATTATTTTGTAGCTATATCTAAACAATATGAGAATTGCTGTTTTATTCGTAATCGTATAATTTTTACACCCTAACGTCAGGTAAAAAGTATTATGCTCCTATGAAAAAACCTTCAAACCACACACTTAAAGTGAATGTTGAGCTATTCACGGTCTGCAACACAAGCCTGGATCCTGCAACATTGCCATTGAGGAATGTTGACGGTAATGTGAACTTAAAAAACTATGAACAAACATTAATACATTACTAAAGAAGTGAAAAATGCCAATGCAAAGATAAAAACTCACAAAATGAAGCATTAAAGGATGGAAAGCGAAACTGGAATGATGTTGATAGATACATACAAAAATGGTACAAATTGAGATCCAGGGGCCAAAATTTTATTACGACTGGCGCCAGTTGTCTTGAAAACAATATTTCGAAAGCTATAAATATGAATATTAATTCATAATGCCATTGGACGAGTTTCCTTTTGCTTCAGAGATTAACGTTAAAAAAAATAAATCAATGGTGAATTATTAGGTTTCAAAAGAGATATTGAGAATTTGTATTGGGACCATATTCTGGGGGATGTAATTAGGAAATTAGGAGATACGTCTAATCATCAATACTTCCAATTAAAGCTGATTCCGGAGTAATTTTTTCTACAAGATTGTCATTTATTCGCTATTATCTGGATATTACTTTTTCATTTCCATTTATTTTCCTTTCTTCTAAATGCTCCAATAAACACGTTTTCTCAGGTGTACACAAGACGACCATTAAATGGAAAAGTGGAATCAATTTTCTCGAAGAAAATTATATACAGAGTGAACCCAAATTACACATGCATAAAATTTTTGGCAAATTATGTCTGGCATTCGTTTATAATTTCATACTTAATAATTTTTCTTTGTTAATTTTAAATATATTGATGTTAGTTTCTCAGCGATACATCCTTTGGTTAAGTTGATGGACCTTTATAATAAATAGGAAGATACATTTGTCTTGACTGCAATCATTTTGGTTTTGTTTAATGGATTTTATATTCCGCTCGGTTGCAATTGTTCACCAAAAGTTGAAATAAACAAAACATTTCTGACATGTTTCATTTCTTTGAAGTTAAATGTACAACTTCCAATGACAAGAAAATAATGGGTTTCATGACAAGGCACAAATGTATTTTTTAATCTAAAATAAAAAAAAAAACAAATTGATAGTTGAAGTTAAAAGCATCTGGGAAAAGTTTGAAATATTTGAAGTTAGAAATTTTACAAAAAGAAAGCTTTTGTTATGATTGTAATTTAGTGTGTCAGTTTTATTCGGCTGAGCGTTGAAAAATAACTATAAATATATATTTTACATGTGAAATGTAATATAAATCCATTTAGCAAATTTATTTGGTAATATATTTAATAAATAAATGATTATGAATTGAAAATCTACCAGACGCCTCCACTCTAACAATATGCTTGCACATGATGAATGGACTTCAGTCCAATGGTCAAATACAAAAGGGTTTTGCCATTTGTCTCTTTTATTCCATATTTGAATAATTTGCTGGATGCTTTACTAGTTGACATCACACACATTTCTCATCCGTGCCTTAAGCATTTGAATTTAATCCCCTAGAACTCATGCAAAGTGTGAGCATGTGTAGACAATTAATTTTCTGCATATTATACTTATTACAAATGTTACTTTGATATAAGTTTCGAGTATTAAGAAATATAATTAGGTGGGATTTTCCGCTGTAATGTCTCAGTTTAATTGCCAGGAAAACATTTTTAGGTTTCATATTTTTACCGCAAAATGACTGAAACACACTATGTAGGCTTTAGTGATTTATGGTTATGTACTTCTTACCCTGAACATATGAGATACACTTCTATTAAATATGTAATTAATTGCATTCATTTCCTCGAGAAATATTATACTGAAAATATTAAACTGTTCTTTCAGAATCTGGGAAGCCAATTATCCAACAGTTTAAGAAACTTATGTAAGTAAATAAGGATAGAAATTAATTTTGAAAAGTTATAAACAGCTTAAAGGTTGTTGCTTTTGAAAATAAGCCTACAGTTTACAAACAGTTTAAATTTTCATTATTATTTTGATTTTCAAGTTTTTCATTTCCATTTTTCATTAAAAATTCTTCTTTCAGTGTTTTTCAACAAAAGGTTTCATTCTGATATTATAAAAAGTATTTTTTCTTTTAAAAGACACCGAAGTTTGTTTATTTTATTATAATAGAAAAATATGACAAAAAGTATAAATACATTTAACCAAAAGTCATTATTATTCTTGCAGGATATCCTTTTAACAAATTTTCCAAGGTCAATTTGCAAGCTCATTTTGGCCAACCCTTTTGCTTTTTTTGTACGCATTGTTTTAATTTTATTTTAATAAAATAAGTATATGCGAGTTTAATTAATTTTTGTTCAATTTATATGGCTATATTAATTTACATTATTGTTCTATTTATTTGGGCCAAATTCAATTAAACTCGAAGTCATTAATTTGATTGCTTTTAATTGAGGGAAATTTATTAATCGGTGGAAATTGTGTACTAAAATATTGAAAATTAGTTTTGCGTTTATATATAATTTGATTTGAGTGAACAATAATTACATAATTGATTGATTAAATAATATTGTAAGATAATTAATGGACAATAATTGTATTTATTTCTTTGTGTGTTATTATCGATTTTGGTGATTGATGGTAACAAGATATTTAGACATCTATTTCGAATTTAACTTATTAGTTTTGACAATTTCTTGTTTATACTGAATAGCGCCAAAACTACGCCTTATAATTTAGGCAGTGGCCAAAAATACAAAATAATTTCAATTCTGATTATTATAGCTACAAAGACATGATAGCCACTGGCTTTATCCGCAGGGAGAACAATTTGATCTTGAATTTAATCAACAAATTTATTATTGAAACCGATTTCTATAATAGTAACTGATTTCATGATAAAAATTACTAGAAGTCTAGTAATTCCAATATATTTTCTTGTGACCTTGGATCAGCTTTTTCAAAAAGCGCAAACCTTTTTTATTTTTTTTTTATTTTTGCCTATTGTACAATTACCAATAATGGTTCTTACGGTATTGTTACATATTTATAACGGTGATTACTAAATAAAAGCAAACTATAATAAACTGGGGTAAATTATTTTGGTTGCTGAACAATAGTTGGCAAATTTTGAATTAATCCATTAGCGAAATAAATGTTTGATACAAACCACCCTTATGTGTGGAATGTGGATATACAAGTAGGCTCCATTAATGAGATAATAAATAATAAATAGGCTTAACACTGGAGTTATGTTATTTATGACAGAATAAAATGCTGAACTGGAATTATTTTAAATCTTTTTTCTGTCTGTTTGATAATTCTTAAATCCAGGTTAAATAAGGTTTGAGAGAATTTTTCATATTGTTATGGCATCGCTCCGGAAATTGTAAAAATTATGGTTTTCTCCAACAGTGTGTCTTTAACACAAATAAAACACTCTAGAGTTATTCGGAAGTTGGGCAGAAGCTGTAGAATCCCTAAATAAGTTCTCTTTAGCTGAGGCTAGTACAAGCTAGAGTGCTGAAGGGATGAAATGGAAGGAATGACCTAATCATTAAAAAATACTTTTAATTTAGATTGTACATTATTGGCAATTAGTAAATTTTAATATTAAAAACTGATGCTTTTGGTTTCAAATATTTATATTTTAGATTTTTTTATAAACAATGTTATTAGAAACGAGACAAAACTGTTGTTGTTTCAGTTGTTTCGTTAAAGGTTTTGGATAAAATTGAGTATGTTTATTTTATTTCCTTTTAACATCACTATAGTTTCAGAAAGCAGTCTCGATTACCATCGTTTATCATCTCAATTTCTTGGTCTCGCTTATTTCTAGACATCTTCCTCTTGTTAATTAATAACAATTATATTTGTTACTTTTTCTATGTTTGGTTTATCTTTTGGTAGGCAAGTTAGTAGTAAATAAATTATCATGTCTTAATTACTAGGCAGACTTCATTTTTAATTAATAAATTGAAATATCTACATGTAAATAACTATTATTACAATCAATATTGTAACCGATGATATTTTAAATCGAAATAGTGCGCAACAGTGATAAAGACTATATTTGAAAGGATTTTTTACTTACTTCAGGACAAAAACATATTCTGTCAATAAAATTACGTCGCTGAAAAGGTGTTTTAAATGAAAACCATTGTTTGTGCTCCTTCATTGTTACAAACCAAGACAAGGATTATTGCTTTTAATTTTTTGTTAAGCAAATATACTTATCTAAATAATATTTCTTAGTTATTTGCATTTCTTTTTGAGAATAAAAATATTTATACACAGACTATGAAAATACTAGTATTCTTAGTTATGAAATGGCGCTAGAAACAATATTGGTTTTTATTGAAATAAGTTAATTGGATAAAAGTTTAACGATTTCGCCAGTCAGAAAACAGACGCGTGATCGTTTCTTGAGGGTTTCTGAACATTGATTGATGGCTTCCATTAAATTAAGGTATTTTTACCTGCTGATTAGAAGAATAAGAATTCTTTGGTAATTCTGAAATATAAATATTCACAAATTGTGTCTTTTTAATTTTGCAATAACAAAAAACAGATTAAATATCAGGCTCATAAACACAATGTGATTCATTTGAGAGGAAATTTTCAGTCGTTTCCTCGCATTTGCAATTGTGCGAATATATAATTCAAAACTGAAAGTCTTTAATCCACCAGCATGAAACGTACGAGTAAAATGATTGCCTTTGGGTGGATTTATTCCAAAAAAATCTACACATCAATCCTTAAATCAGATTATATTTATAATAATTCAACTTGAATAATTCCACTGCGCTATAAATTTAACAAAAGACCATTGCGGAAACAGTTTGTAATACAGTAAATCATTAATATTGCTTATTAACCCTAAAAAATCTCCAAATACGGGCTCTCCGTATTACATATTCATATTCGTAATGGACCGATGCCAAAAGTTGTGCCAACGTTATTGCGAGTAATTTTAATTTATTTATGCATTTGAGTTTTTTGTGAATATTTTTACATCAAGGAAGATAACCAAATTCTTGCAGTCATTGTAAGATTATTTACTTTCTCCGGGTTTCCTTCAAATCTTGTATGCGTGGATTGTTAACCATCCTTCACTTCGATGGCATGCAGTTACATCGGCCATATCCTATTTTGAGCCTGTTTAGGGTGCACTATTGTTTCCGTAGTAATCCTATCTTGTTATTTCTACAGCCGTCAAAGTCAGAGATGGTCAAAGACAGTCCACAAACCATTGGTTCTCCCAAGCAATAATCGGGTTGAACTCCGACTATTCTAAATCTTAAGCCAGTATTAAGGTTTCAGTCTATTCGTTTTAATTAAAAGTGGGACTTTCTTTCCGATTTTAGAAAATATCAATTTTTTAAAAAGAACATTGAAGCTTTACATTTTTAATACGAGTAAATTATTGATATCTTAATGATGATGCAAAGACGAAGCAAATTTTGCTTGAGTGAAAACAATTTTTATTAACGCAATATTTTAAGACACAAAATGTAAAGGATAAGAAAATTTTAAACTTAGAGCGGTAGTCCGATTATCCTATAAACCATGTTTACATTGAAATATTTCCTGAAAACCAGTGCTCAAAAATTCATTTTCTAACTCTGTCGGACTATTTTGCTAATTGGAGATGAGTGAGGACTTTATTTGAAATAAATATAGACAAATTTTTTGTAGTAATTTATGAAAAGTTTTCATATTAAAGCCATTTCCTGTTACAAATTTAGCTATTTTTCAAATAATTCTAATGCAATTTGTTTTTAAACTTCAGTACAAATTCTATTCAAAAATTCTATGGTTTTTATTTCACGCCAATTTTAATAAAGAAAGTACAAATATGGGTAAAAGCTATTGCCTATAAAAACGAGAAACTTTTAAACTATGGAAATAAAATTCATAGAGAAATTGTTCAATTGAGAATCGCCCGGAAGCGGGGAAATTCTGTGTAAATACAATCGTTATTTTAAAACTAGTACTTTTTTCTACTTTGAAAGAACTTTTTGATATCAATTCTACTGCTAACAATTGATTTACTTTTTCAATTTTTCAGAAATTTAAAATGTGTGAATATATGAATAGAAAGTAAAAACTAAACAACGAGATATTACATGAATATATTTTTGGAATATTTGATACTATTGTGAGCTGTAGAACAAATACGAAAACTTTACACTCTCAGTCCTAAATTGATATTGATTTTTGTATCGCACCCTGATTGTAAATTATGTAAATTTAATCACGCTACCACTTCATGACCTAGGTAACTGCAAAAGCCGGGCATTAGTTCCAAATTAATGAAACCCATCATTCTATGCTAAGAAAACAAAGGCCGATTACGTATTAGTAGATTTCTAACAAATTAACACAAATATTAGAAAAAATTAAGTTTTCTCTACAAATGTATGACACCTATGAATGACTTTCTTTTAAATATAACTGGTTTCAGAAGTCATATTTCAATTTAAAAAAATCACTAATACATTAAACACTTGTGTGATAAAGACGTGATTAATAGGATAAGTGTGGTAATGTCTATTTTATATAACCAGAAAACATAAATCCATTATACCAAAACGAGTTGTATAGTTGAATTGATTGGATGATCTAATATTTTTAGAATATTTAACTATTCAAATAGACAGTCTCGAACGACAGTGGACATGGGTATTGGGTATGATGTGGAATTGAAAATCAGTTGACCGAAATGGGTCAAACATTGATTGGACTGAGAATTTCATTTCAATTGCCTCGGGACATTTACTTTAAAAATTCATTTCTTTGAATATCTCTCTGTTCGTATGGAAATATGAAAACTATGGATTCTCTTCCTCAATTTCGTATTTTCTACATTCGAATGCCAGTTTTTTGTTATCGAATTTGGGCAGTAAAAACATTTGCCCTTTTCAACCCCCATGTCAGATAAAACTCAGCCGAAAAGGGTATGATTTATGTCACTTTGCCTTTACAAATTCGTTTGTCACTACGGGTATGTCCAAAGATATGTAGATTCCAACTTAAAGACTTCTTTTTAAAAAATATTTATCTTATTTGAGATTCAAATACGATAAAAGTATAATTTTTTAAATTGAATATTCGTCTTAATTAGAAGCAATATAGTACTTCAAATTGAAAATATATGTGTGTATGTATGTACATTAGTGATGTGAAATTTCTATACTTTCATGTATATTAATAACGAATAATTAAGATTCGTTACTTTAAAAAAAGTAATCAGGAATTATTGATATCGATATTTGTCATCACTAATGTACATCGCCCTTAATGGAAATAAATTTGTTTTCTCTTATACAGGATTACTTTCGACCAATGAAAGTGATTTTAGCAGCTGCCAAATGCAAATAACAACCATTCCAAAGAATAGCAAAACCACAAATATCGATCTTTATAAAAGGATGAACCAACGTGAACTTTCTTCTTTATGAGAGTCTGTATTTTCACCGCGGTGTAATTAAATTTCCACGAAACGTTTTTGTTTTTACGTCATGACTACGTCCTGATAAGCAGATAGACCGAACAGCACGAACAGCTGTCAAGTGAACCTGTGCCATAATCAGGGTTCTTGACATTATTAAGATGTCCATATTTATTATACCACCACTTTCATTACGAAAATCTAATTGACGATATCAATTTGTTTTAGATATTATATCTGCATTTTGAGAGAAACTGATAATGGAAGTTTGGATTCCTTAGGATACAAAATACTCCATAAAGTTCTACAATTTATTGTAAATAGCTTCTAAGCAATCTTATACATATTAGTTTTGAAATACACTTACGAGTATAAACTGATCATGTAGTAAATTACTAATTTAAATCGAATTACTTTTCAAGTCGGTTAGCACACTAATAAATATTTTATGGAAAAAAATATATCCAAAGAAAATATCGTTATGTCAGTATATTGGTACATGAAATCATTATGATAAAAGTGTATGTTGATTTTTAATAACATATACAGTTACTCCTGAAAGTATTCGACCCTGTTTGCAGTTGACTTTAAAAGCTCTGTCTCGCACTTATTATTTACCTGATATTAATGAATATGATATCATTTGATAGACAATTTCTTGAAGTTTAATATTCAAAAAGAATCTTTTGTTTATCTTATATAGAATTACCGTAAATAACAAATTAAGTGTAGAGGGCGCTCGAATTACGTCAGAAAAGTATTCGACCTTTTTGTTGTGACTGGTTAGTATTCCGAATTTTGAAATTATTAATGAGTTTTATGGGTTAGTCTGATTAGATTTCACATTTAAACTAAGTTTTAGTAGTTTGCTATAAATATTTCATTAAATTAATTCAAATAAATAAAGAAAATATAGAAATTATGAATATAAACAAATAATTTGATCAAAAAACGTAATTTTTATCCAAAACTATTATTGT
>JXOV01027815.1:0-10863 GCA_001014945.1 Clogmia albipunctata
GGTTGTTGAGTCGTAGAAGAAGAAGAATTCATAAAGATGTAAATAAACATCCACAAAAATTTGATGAATTTTTTTAAAATACTATTGCTATAATATAGTATATTTCGATTCAATTGGTGAATTTTGACGAGCACAGCGAGTAAAAATAGGTAAATGAGTGCTTTAATAACCTACTTCACATGAGTATTAAACGCTATTTTGTGTAATTTTGAAGAAAAAAAATACCAGTTAATCGATAATTAATAATAAAACCGTTCACAGTGTTTTTTTTTCAAATTATGCAACAACTCACAAGGAAATTTTCACATTTAAATAATAAATTCGGTCATGACAACAATATGTAATTTCATTAAATTTGTGACTATAATGCGTGAAAATTTTGAAATATTACCGTACACGTGCTGTAAAGTAAACCGGTTTAGAACCATTTTGCTTTAAAAACAGGCTACTTTTCGATACGGGAGTGTAAACAATTAATTTAATACTACTAATTGCTTGGGAGGATCAATGGTACAACAATTATCCTCGTCTCATCGAAAATGGAGTTTTAGCCACCACGAAAATTTTGGTGTAAATTGCATCCACTGGAAACCGGACATGGTAGATGTAATTATATGATTCATCTGTGGGGTTTAAAAGACGACCCGAGCTGTGAATGTGAAGAAGACCAAAAAAACAACGGAACACATCTAGGTGGCTTAAATTAAATCGTCCAACTACACACAAATGCTCGAGAATTATAAAAGAGGGTCTCTAAAGTCACAAGCGTAGCGAGTGTTTTAAATAGAGCCCGTGTGTTTAATAATACTTATCGACTGTGTTTTAAACAAAGTTTTAAGTATTTTTAAAATAAATAACCCAAAAATCTAACGGAATCATCATTTTTTAAAATTTAAATTTAAAATTTAGTTTCTATTAAACATTTTCAAAGTGATAGAGAAGGTATTATAATTTGTATCCAACCCTTGCACCTAGTTTAAGTATTCGTAGTTGTTAGAGTGGTTCGATATAGGTGTTTCATTAAATATTCATATTTAATTTAATACCATCCGCTAGTACAGTTAAATCAAGAACAACGAAACTGACTTCCATATAAATTTGATCAATTTGGATTTCTTTCACGGAAGTAATATTTTGATAATAAAGAAAAATCACTAGTGATCCAAAGAGTTCTTTAAACCACTAGTGCTATAAAAATGACAATTTTATGCAACATAAAAGCAGTAAAATATGTTTGAAACTAATCAATTTCGTACAAATAAAATTGTCCATTTTAGATTTAAGTCCCAAATTTTTTAAAATAAATTTTCTCTAATTTCCCTCTTAACAAATGAAATGTCTTTAAATCCTATTATGAATCATTGTCCAGTTTCGAAATTCTTTAAATACGAAATACTACACTATTTCATTGATAAAATTCTCGATACAGCCACGATGAACCATTTAGTAAATATTACCTAGCATTTCAATTCCAAGAAAATCGAGATTTTATCAAAGTAATACGCAATAAAATAAGGTCTATATACGAACTGTGATAAACAACAAATCATAAGACATTCCGAAATGTAAACCCATTAATAAATAACCTGTCGTTTGAATTGAGATAACATGAATATATACATTTTATTTTCTGAAAGTTATAAAAAGGTTTAAAATAATGCGCAATTTAAAAAAAGTGGTTCGATTGGCAGATTAACTTGATAATACGATTTAATATTTTGTATGTAACTTTTAAAATATTAGGAAACAAAAATAATATTATTAACGTATATTATTTAAGGAACTCCTTAAAATATTTTACGCATCTTAGTTCTAAAAAATATATTTCTTAAGAATTATATTTTAAATTGTTTATAGCAAAAAGTTATCAAAAACATTCTTAAACCAAGCATGTCTTGATTTTTTATATTTGAAAAAAAAAACAATAGAGCTCTAAGTTGATAATACCATTTTTTAATTTAATATTGTAAAATTATCTCTAATAACTAAACGCTCGGTCGTATTCATTAAACCTGCTTTAAAACCAAGTATGTCATGAATTTTAATATTTGTTATTAAAAAAAAACAAAAACTAAAAAAAGATTATTAATAATAATGAGAAAAATGGGGATAATTCCGATCGATAATACTTGAAAAATTAATCTAATAATAGCATCTTGTATATATTTAAAAGAAAAGCCGAGATCTCCAAAGCGCCACTCCGCGGACGACAACTCAGTCGAAGCCTACTGCTCGCTTCCAGCTTTCGTTAAATTTTTCATTCAATGTTCAGAGCTTGAGCAGAACGGACGCCTACTTCGTTTTAAATAAACGCGAGCGAGCGACGACGCGATAAAACTTTTGTGCTTAGTGTGTGACTAATAGAAAGGCGTTTCGAGAACGCGATTCAAATGAGAACTTTACTGGACTTTATTGAATACTTTACGGATCGGAACATCAGTGATTGGCTCAGTTGAGCAAATACAGTGAATTGAAAAAGAAATCGTTTGGGAAAATTCTTGAAAAACCTAGATTTGTCTAGTGTGGAAAGGAAATCACGAAATAATCAAAAGCAAATTGAGTGTGTAACTTTAGTGCTGTGTACGATAAAACCACTAAACTTTGTGCTAAATGACGTCGACAGTGGTCTCACCCATGGCCTGGACTGATGATCGCATCAGTTTGTCGTATTTTGCGGATAATCCTGGCCTTAAGAAGACACTATTGAAAATGCTGCTGGATACCAAGCAAACTAACAACAACAACAGCTACAGCAAAGACGATCTTGAGCTGAAGCAAAACGTAGGTGCTTTTCATTAATAAAATGATCGTCGATCGTTTCGCGATCACCTTTACGTGATTTTCCACTTCAAATTTATGCGTTTCTGTAATATTTCATAATATCATAACTTTGAAAACATGACGTTAAAGACGGAGAAAAAACAATATACATAACGCTAAAGCGCTTTAATGATCATTCAGTCCTACTTTTTATTATATTTAAAAGCCACAAGCACATTTGAGGTCTTGGAATTTTAGTTGGCTTTTCAAACTATTGCAAATTATACGATCAAGCGCGTGAAAGAAAAATTGTTCAAGAGCTTTTTCAACTATTTTGTTTATTTTTTTGTGAAAGCGCGCGCGATCGCACGTTTTTGAAGCAAGATGATCAGCCTACAATGTGCCGATTGTCTTATTTCTCTTCTATGAAGATTTCTTTCTTATTCTTTACGAGCATTGATCGCGTGTTTTATATGTGTGTTTGAGTTTCCGGCTCTGATGAAAGCCGACTCTTTCTGCGCTTGTACTATTTTGCCATTTCCTGGTCGAAGCGTTCGAAAAGTGGCAAAACTCCACTCACACTCGATTTTTTAAAGCAGAATAAAATATGTATGGAAAAGGTAGACGGAATGGCGCACAACTCATTTTGTATGATCTTGTTTTGATTAAATACTCATTTGGGCAGTCTCTTCACGTAAAGATGTTGAAAAATTTAAATTAAAAACCAATTTAAAAGTCACCCAATGGCGGAATCTCAGTAAAATAATATTATCAAGAAAAAAACATCTGCATTGATCGAGGAAAACTTGATTGAGGAAGATCTCAAATTCAACATACTCGTATTTAAAATGACCATATCAATCAGTTGATTCTCGAAACCGGAAAAACGGAATGGAGTAAAGTGTAGAAATTTGTGGAATTAACATACCCGTTCGAATTAACAAAACCTTCTTATCGACAAGCCAGCCCCGTCGTTTATCATTGTGCAAATAATCGCAAATTATGATAACAAAGTTCAATTGATTGTCCTCGATCAATTTTGGAAGTTTAAGTAATTTAATCAAAGCATCACGTTTCAATGGTGAAATAAATCAATTTGATCAGAAAATGAAAACAACACGAAAAGGCAAGACTTTAGAAATGGAAAGTGCAGTGATCGCGAACTGGAAAGTTGCCTTGAACTAGACCACATTTAATTTCCTGTTTCCCAGTCCCAATATTGGAAACTAAACGAAAATATTACAGACCTACATCAAGGTTTTTTGTTTAATCGCAAAATTAACACCTTCGGTAATGGGTTAAGGTTTTTTGTTGTTGTACGAAAATACAATTGAAAATCGCAGTGATCGTTCACCTTAGCGATCACCTTCATTATTGTAATCAATGTTCAGCATTTGAACGACGATCCATTTTAACAACGTTGTTAAAATTGTGCTAATTTGCGATCGTCGATTTTATAACCAAATTAATTGCTCTAATCGATATAAAAATAGCTCTCTTCAAATTAGTATAACAACTAAATTGGCGATGACATGGGTTCATCAAACGATCAATTTACACGTGATGTATTCTATTGTTCGACAAGTGGCATCGATAGTAATTTTCCTAATTACAAAGTTCTCTAAATGGCGATTGCACTGTTGTTTTTGTGTCTCTTTCTACTTTTTGTTTTGTTCTTTTTTTTCTTCTTCTTCTTCTCCTCCTCTTGTTGTTCAGGAAAAGAAATGTCAAAAAATTGTCCCTTTTTCCGCGAACTGTCACCATCGTTCTAGCCGCCGCCGATCTTCAGTAGTCAGTCTCGGGAGGAAATATAAATCGCCAGTTCCTATTTTTAAACACCGTTTATTTTATGCTAATTTAGTTAGTCACCGTGGCGATCGTTGTATCGGACACAAGACCACCCAGCCAGACGTGATTATTGCATTTTTTCATCGATCGTGCGTTCCCCGAGAGTGTGAAAACAATTGATCGATAAATTAAACAGTTGTACAATCAGTGTTTGTGGTTTGTTTAGCTTCGAATCGAATTCGAAGAGGCATTTAATCTTATCTAGAGAGAGGTGGGTAAAAATAAGGCTGATAAATGTCGTTTGATTGTGAAAATTCTGCGACTCATCGAACCCCTTTATTCCTGTCTTTTATCGCCATTGTGTGATCACGCACACCAACGCACCGATCTTCGCAGCACTGAAAAAACAGTTATACCAATTTTCGTTTTCACAAAAAAGCCGAGCAAACATTTGTCAACAACCATTTGGGCCGGGGTTTTTTAATGAAATAAAGTTAAGAATTTTTCCAAGGACGTTTACTGCTCATAAAGTCGTTTTTTCTGTATTTGTGGCTGCATATTTGCTCGATACACTCACTATCTTAGGCTAAAGTGGAATGGAAGGTACAACATACGAAATAATACAAAAAAATACAGCAAACACAGCACACGTCTATCGTATTTATATTTACACACTGGAAAATGGACTCTATTTGCAAACGAAATGGTTGTAAAATGTTGTAGCAAAATATCGTGTATTTAACTATTTACCTTTGGATTTGCATATGCTGGAATTTGTTGTATTTACAAAAGACTTTTTCTTTCTTTTTTGCAGAAGACCAACACTAATTTGAGAAATCGTGAAACGCTAAAGGACATTTTGTCGAGCACGACCGCTTCCACGACTGTGATCCACGATATGTCGCTGCTCAAGTTTTTGGCGATTGTAAGTATAGTATTTTGTTGTCATTTCAGTTACAAAACAGACAAGATCGCGATCCAAATGCGTTTTACAGACAACAAAAAAATGACGCGCCATAACGCTGTGATAAATTGATCAATTGGATTGCATGCCAGCGATTCAATTGCATGCCTAATTGAGTCAATTAGACACTGGGGAATATCAATTAGGGCTTATCTACGTCGCCTATTTACGATCGTAATTGACCGCGAAGATGATCTCGTCACTTTCCCGCCATCTACGATCGATAACAATTGCCTCTATGAAATTATAGTTGTCTATTTGACGGTTTTTTGACGTATCCAAATCAAAACAACCATCGATCAGTATTGATCGTTGTAAATATTATCACGTTTCGCAATTGTAGTAAAATGAAAATAATAAATTGTAGAATCAGTATGCTATTTTTACTAACCAATTTGCATAGAATTAAGTCGCTTGTCACGAGCGATCGTACTTGGGATGCTCAACGCCAAAATTGAAAAAAAATGTTTATACAAACGCTAAAACAGACCAAAAATAAACAAAAGAAGGACACTTTTAATTATACAAAAACACACCAACTAGTTGAAGATCGCTTCCAATTTCCGGATGCAGGCATTATTCGTCTTTCTTGATCGCGCGAGAATGATGGCCCTGGTCTTCTGGAGAGGCTATTACTTAATGTCTCTTGATGGGATGCCGATTTTCCTTGAACTCGGCACTAGATTCCCGTGATCATGACCGATAATTGGTCAGAAGATGAATAGTAAAGCTTCTTATAAAAAAAAGAGGAAAAAAGCATAATCTACCTTCGAAACATCTCAATCACTTGTAAGCTTGGTGATCATTCTGTTTGAAGTGTTGTTTTTTGTGCCAAAGACAAATTGTCAAAATTCCTTCTTCACAAATCCACTCCAGAAGCGCGTCTACCTACGGTCTTTTTAAAAAGAGGCTCGCCTCCAAGCTAGAGTGCTACCCCTTCAACATTGTGAAGATCGCATTATTTTGATCATTAACAATAATTGGCTTTTTTTATAATTCTCTCTCTTACTCTATCTCAAGATCATTTGTTATCTCTAATTATTTACTCAAAACTTTTTGAGATATAAACACAACTTTTTTTCGCTCAAAAACTAAACAGTGTTTAACATCGCCAGTTGTGGCTTATCCACATCGCTCCTATATAACAACAAAACGGGCAGTCAGCAGCAATTCGTGATCGTCGAGTGAAAAAATGCGATGGTTTGTGTTGTTCAGCCATTGACGTCAATCCCATTTAACTTTTTTTTTCACTCGTATTATTTCTTTTCGCATCGTTCGAGTAGCATTATTATTTATCGTTTTTGTACCGTGGCTTTTTGTTGTTCGGTACGGTTTTCTGGTTCGAATTGCTGGTGGCTCTCTGGTCAGGAAGGAGGTGGTGGGACTATACTCACCTCTATTAGGCAACCAATTTAAGGTTATTGATGGCAATCGGCCGCCGCCGCGCGATCGATAATTATCGGCTTGGCTTTATTGCAATTTCAACGGGTCTTTCTCGTTCCCATTTTCCATTATTACTGCCTTGTAATTATACTTTAAAGTTAAAATTTATACGCTTGTTGTTTTACTTTTGTTTCATTAGTATACATAAAAAAACAATCCCATAAAACGATCCCGAAAAAATGGCGGCAATTTAAAATGCAAATCGGCGAGCTCATCTTGTCTGTTATGATCTGTCTGCGCTTTTAAATTTTAATATAGAACCACAATAGTCGATTTTTCCCACAATTAAGTGACGTCAATCAGTGAAAAATTGCTTTTTGCGGTTATAACGCACGCTAATTGGATGTTTACTAATCCTTTTTTCCTCTTTCTTTAATTGCAGAATGCTTTGGAGTTGAGTGCTCCGGCAGCGCCTCTAGTGTTGGAACATACAAACCATTCAATTACGCCTGGCTGGCTCCAGTTGGCCGGTCATCCAAAAAGGTAATTGTTCACATCGCGCGAAACACGAAAATACGATGTTTATTTAATTGAGACAAAAAGATCAGATAATAATGAAAACAAAACAACAACAAAACAAAAGTCGTTTTAAAGTTTTTATTTATTATATTATCAAAACATTTAAAATGACTCAAAAGTGGATTTAAAAGCGCAAAAGTACAATTCTCACGATCAAAATGACGTTATTAAATGATATCATATTCAAACCAATACTGTTACAATGATCAATCGCCATTTTTTATTTAGACGTATTAATTGTTCAACTGTCAAATAAATCTATTGATTATCCACAAGATCAACACTTATTGTTAAAATTGTGTTGAAAAATGTCAAAACACTATTTTACAATTAATAAAATCACGTTTAAAGATCTAAATTTGTATAAGAGAAAATAAACATCAAATTAATGATCGCTAATAAACTTAACCTATAAAAAAAACTAATAATGACTTTTCCTTGTAGTATTGCACCTGCTGCCAATGGAATTGTGCGAAAACGTGTCGCTGGTCTGTCTGATTCAGAGGTGATCGCGTATAGAGGATTAACAGCTGATGTTTATGGATCGAAAATCATACCAAAGTATTTCGGGGTTAGGGACTTTAACGGCGACTTTTACATCGAAATGCAGGACTTGTTGCACGGCTTCAAGGAGCCAAATGTAATGGATATTAAAATTGGATGCCGAACCTTCCTGGAATCGGAAGTAACTAACCCCACTTTAAGAGAAGATCTTTACAAAAAGATGATCGCGGTCGATCCGTCAGCCCCAACTGAGGAAGAGCATAAACAGAAAGCGGTAACTAAACTAAGGTACATGTCCTTCAGAGAGGAGGAATCGTCGTCTAAAACCAAAGGATTTCGCATCGAAGCCATGAAAATCAAAGGATTTTCACCCATAACCGACTTGAAAAAGGTGAAGAGCTCGGAAGACGTGGAAAAAGTGATCGGCGGCTTTTTGCAGAATCACAAACCGGTGACCAAGGAACTGGTTAAGCGACTCCGTCAGATGAGAAGCGTCGTGGAAAAGTCCGACTACTTCCACAAGCACGAGGTCGTCGGCAGCAGTATTTTAATAGTTTACGACAAGGAAAAAGTAGGTGCTTGGATGATCGATTTCGCGAAAAGCCACTCATTGCCGGCTGGCATCAAAGTAACCCATCGAAAACCATGGATTCCTGGCAATCACGAGGAAGGACTGTTGCACGGATTCGACGAGTTGATCAAAGTTGTAGAAAATGTCTACCACTCACCTCCTTCGAAATTCTAAACAGAACAACTCTCTCGCACAACAAATATTTGACGAAGAAAAAACAAAAGTATTTCTCAAAATGACGACTAAGAGAGAGAAGAAAAAAACATGTGATATGGAGATTAATAAAAAGATGTGCTTGAGGACGACGTAGACAGGGATGATCCTACATCTGACAAAGAGACTGAATAAAATATAATATAAATAGTACAATGTAACTTAAAAAAGGGGAAAAAGTTTTAAAAATCATAAAACGAGAAAATGTATACAAAAACACGCCTACTATTGTGAGAGTAAAAAAAGAAGAAAGAAGTTAACAAAACAAAAGAAGCGCCACATTTCGCGGATCTGTCATTAATAATTTTTTATGTAAACGTTTTTCGTGACTCAGACAATCGGAATGATCATTGCTAATTCGTTCCGCAAATGGAGAATTATCTGTAAATATTAGACAATTTATAATTTTTCCATATTGGAAACTCGGTAAACTATTTGCATTTTGCGTGTGTGTGCTATATTTTTTGGTATTCGAAGTATTTAAAGGTTTTGTTTTTTTTTTCTTCTACAATTTTGTTAATTCTAAAGCAATCTCATGTGTTTAAAATACTTAAACTTGTTAAATACCATCACACAAATTTACATTTTACCGCTTCATTTTGTATTGTATTTCATCTTATTTAATAATTTAATTTTTTCATTGTATTTAAGTTTCAAAACTTATTACCATTGTGCTATAAAATTAAACAATAAAATGTTTGAATTTTTTGAAAATTATGGTCTTTTAATATTTCAAGTGTAATTTTAAATATGTTTAAAAATCGGTATCGCTAATGAAAACGTTAGCTCAGTTCATTACCTTTTCAGCGCTTTAAATTCAATTTTGAAGGTCACTATTTGGCTGAAATTTTACTTTATATAAGACAAAAAGTAAGTATCGTAATTTCAAAGAAAAATTGCGTCAGAAAAAATCTATAATTAAAACTATAGAAAAAGCAATTAAGACATGTTTGGCCTCTATAAATGATGATTTGACCCAATAAACTAGTTTCGTTTTCGTGGCTTAACACTAATATTACTATAAAAGATACTTGTCCTATCTTTAAGACACTATGTGCTTTAAAGACATTCTTATGAATCTAGTGTTTCTTTATTATTAAAGTATTACCTCCTTGCAGAATTTAATAATTATTCAACAAGGTTGGTAAGATGAGGCATTATTTGACACTATGACAGAGAAAAATCATGGGCTTAATGAGTATTTGATAGAATATATTTGTGTTTAATAATGCTCATCGGCTAAGTTTTTTTAGGACTATGCTTTTTGAACAAATTAACACGAAAATAAATACTGACTATTATATTTGTTCTGGCAACAAATGTACGGTAATATCAAATTAAGGCAACAGAAACACAAAATAATTAATAATACAACTAGGCCTGGTCTTTAAAACTTTTGCTACGTTTGTGACTTTAAAGGACCCTAGTGTTTAATAATGCTTATCGACTGTGCTTTATACAACAATTTTCAGTTATTCTTAATCTAAAAAAACATATGTTTTTAAAATTCAGTACTTTATCATAAACTTTCGGAGCTATACAAAAACAATTAAGTCTTTCCTTTCTCTATTGCACAAATGCTAGTGCTTTAATGAATTTTTTATCAATATAAATCTTATACAACAAAAATGTATAACAACATAATTGTGCTACACCATGCAGAAGAAACAAGGGCCGTGTTTCATACAAATTAGTAGTCATCCATATAGAAAAAGAACGAAAAATCCGTTTGTCCTACTTTATTTCCGTTCTTTTTTAAATGTGTTTTTGACTGGAAACTTTTCATTCACCCAATTCAATTTCTTATCTTCAATTCAATAGAAAAATTGCTAAAATCATTTCCATGCATTAATTTCAAAAGTTTTTATTAAATTACGACAAAAAATACGAAACGGATATAATAAGCCATCGCCATGAAGAAGAAACGAGGGTAAATTTGATATAAATCAGTCAAAACCCTATTTCATCTTTTCGTCTATTCTTTTTAAATGTGTTTGTGATTGCAAATTTCATAACCCAATTCAAAATCAATCTTAGTAACCACCTTACTTCAATCACAAAATTGACAATTTGTATATTGCGACGGGCGCAGATCCAATGA
>JXOV01027825.1:0-14321 GCA_001014945.1 Clogmia albipunctata
CAATTAGACATATTCACTGAGATTTCCAATGTCTTGAAAACGGATAATTTTTATATAAATTATATACCACGTTTTAATTAGAGAGCTCGAATATACTTAAGTTTTAAATAGAGAAATTGGTTAATTATAGAGAGTTTAAATTACATACCAAATATATTAATCTTTTTATATCATCACTGTATTAATAAAATAATGTGAACATTAACACATTTTTTACCAAAATTATAAGAAACGTTATTGACGATCATATAATTTTCTATTTATGAAATTCTCCGAAATCATTTTATTATTATTATTATACTAAAATATTAAGTATGTCAATTAAAAAATGGAATTTTAATCAATTTAATTTTAAAACATCTAATTATAGAACAAAATATTAAATATATTTTATTAATGATCTGCTCAAGGTAGCGCACGATGTATCTACATTTCAATAAATTATATAACTTAAATAAAATGTTTATCAGGAATTAACTTGATATAACACAAGAATACTTTCAAGACCAAGAGACTAATCTATTGTGAAAAAATCTCATAAATGTTTTGGCTGTCAATATTGACAAATAGTTAAAATTCAAGAACTATAGAGAAGCTTTTTCTGCAATTTAATGGACGTCATTTAGCTTTTATTATTATAGATTTATCTACTGCTAAAACAAATCTATTAAACATCAATGGCAGAAAACATAAAAATTTGCATTAGAAACTCATTTTTCAATATCTTTGTCAACGGTTTCATTGTGTAGAAAAGATATATTTGCTTTCATTTACTAGTAAGATCATGGCTAACGAATAATTTGCTTAGAGTTCTGCTTCAAATCTTTGTCTTGCACTACTTCCCAGGTACTAAGTGGAGTGGTATTCAAATATTGAGTTTAAATTATCCGAGCAAGTGTTTGCTCAGACCTATAAAACTTTTAATATTACATTTTAGTATGTAAATGATTGTTTTTCATATTTAGCCAATGTAATTTAATGAGCCGCTTGACAATTAATGGTTTGAATAGAACGATGAACATTATTAAAATAATTAATAACAATGTATGGTATAAACATCACTAATACATTCATGTAGAAAAGATACAAATACTTTATATAATAGACTCAAATTAAAGTGTTTGTGAAATATTCTGTTGTAAAATTTAAACGACCTTTATAAAATNATCAGACTTAAGATATATTTGAAATAACTTAAATCATAATTTAATAAAAATTTGTCAAACTTTTAGATTTTTTTAATCCTAATTTTAGGAAACATACTTCTTATTTTTAAATATTTAATTTGGTAATTTATTNTTAGATTTAAGATCTATAGATTTGAAATAACTAAAATCAAAATTTAATAAAAATTTGTAAAACTTTTAGATTTTTTAATCCTAATTTTTGAAAAAATACTTTTTATTTTTAAATATTTAATTTGGTAATTTATTTATTGATTAGTTATTATTATGTTATGAGTATTTGACCTCGGGGGCTATTACTCACAATCATACAAGGAGCTCTTTATAATCGATTATTAATCTTACGACGTCGATTACCAACCTCCCTACAATAGCCATGTCCCCTTCAATTGTCCACTAGTGGAAATATTCTGGATGGAAGTTTAATAGGGTAGTTATTATCATGAAATATATTATTTTGTTCAAGGTAATTAAATAGATCACAGTCCATGTTTTTATTATAATTGCTTTAAAAGGTTATTTTAAGTGTTTTTTACAACGATAAAATTTTTTACCAGGTCTCCATTGTTAAGGAATTCACTGTGCATGTAATTAAACTGGTTCTTAGGTGTAAAAACGTAAAATACTTTTAAGTTAATGANACAACGATACAAATTTGTTTTTTACAAGGTCTCCATTGTTATGGAATTCACTGTGCATGTAATTAAACTGGTGTTTAGATGTAAAAACGTAAAATACTTTTAAGTTAATGAACAAAAACTATGAAAGCATTTAACTGGACTGTTTACTCAAATGTAAAACTTTTGAAAAGCCTCTTATAAATTCGAGGATTAAAAAAAGATTATATTATACGCAATGGATTGAATTTAATTTACAAGGCCAATTACAACTTTTGCAATAATAATACACCCTCATTTTACTAGTTCAACTGATTTGTTTACAGTTTAATGTAAACTTGAAATTGAAATGGAAATCAGATTTAGTTACATACAAGTTGCATAACTTGAAATGTGCATACCTTCGAATTGGCAACAACTCCATAAAGAACATTTCAATGCAATACAAGATTGTCTCGTCGTATTCATTAATTAATTCAATTGACACGAAGTTTACACAATCCGAGAGAGTCCATTCATTCCATTAAATGTTTGTCTATTTACATTTACAAAACCCCAAAAGCTGCCATTTAGTTGCAATTAGACTTAAAGTGAATAATAATAGTCCAACTATGGACAGAGATTGACTGAATTATGGATGGTCTCTCGATGTGCATATGTGACACTCGTTTAAGAAAGCCAGCTCGGCCTAGGACTTGGACTCGAAACCGGTCGAAAGACAATAAATGCTAAATGATTGACGAATAAACAAATTGGCCGTTTGATTGATGTGCTACTTATATATATAGTAATAATGAGAGAAAAAATAATTCATCGGATAGTCCTTTGTCATTCGAAAATAATTGATGGTGCCGCTCTTGTGTACAAACAAACTCACTCGTGCCCATTTTATGGGAAACAGCAGCCAAATTGCCAAGTTACATCCTGTTAATAAATGTTTTACGACTTTTATAATGGACACTTTCAGTGCTATGCGATGTGAATTTCAATTTCGTCAATGTGTGTACCTACATAGTGTACGAAGTTGAATAATTTCGTTGCCACACGTGTGTATAAAATCTAGACCATAATTTATTTTCAACTAAATAAAATTCCAATTACCTATAATTTCAAATAAAAATTAAACTTTTTTTTAAAATTACTCTCATAAATTTCATTTCCTTATCTGAACAAAATTGTTATACATTGATTTTTAATCAAATTATATGAAAAAAATTTTTTTAATGGTTCTCAAACAACATAGTCTTAAATGCGCGCATTTAATTTTAAGTAAATGTTGGCAAATTTGCATGATCGGTCAGTTTGGCCGGAGGTTCGAGAATTGAATTTTATTGGAGAAAATTCTGAAAACATGCAAAGTAATAGAGTTTTATAGCAGGGACCGAAAAGATCGTGAGAAAGGATACAAATAATATTTCCCAAATAATATAGTTTATGATTCACATCCTGTAAGATATTTGATAGAATATGGAGATGGGTTTGAAGATAACCGAATTGAGGGGGAAATCAGTAGAAAGAAAAAGAATAGTTTAGAGTTAAAAGAGATTTAGCTTCCAGCAGTCATAGTAAACACATTGTGTTAATGAGTCGATCTCCAAACCCGGTCGGGTGAGAACCATAGTTTAGGATCAAGTTTTTACGTCGTCGCGTTTTTTATATTTAAGTATTAGTAGCCCAATTAAGTGATCTCTTGTAAATAACTTTGTATTCCAAAAATATGTGTTGTGAATAAACTTTATTTTATAATTAGTGAAACTATTATTTAATATTAGTTATATTTTGTTCTTGATCGATTGTGGTTTTAAAATTGAAATTACCCTACTAATATTTGTTCTTTCAACGTCTTTAAAAAACTAGTCGCTTAAAGATATATTTAGCAAAGAAGTAATTATTAGACACAGTGGTAGATTTTCTTCAAAATTAATAGAATCTAGTTTTCTATTCTAGTGCAAATTCTTATAATAGTAACATCAATTTTTTAGACGGTTCTTTTTACAAATTAGTTATATCAGTCTTATTCTAATTAGATAAACTGTATTGTGTTTTATTCTATTACTAATTAGTTATAACGTTCACACTCTTATTTAGAAACTGATTACAAAGGCATTGAAGTGTGTGAAAAATATTAGTTATTTTATTAATATTATTTTTTCCTTATAAATAAAATTGTATAAATTAAAAAAAATAATTAAAAAGTAGCACTCAAATGGGTTTTTAAATTTTAACTATAACAATGCGGCTTATGGTATGGAATAGCCATTGAATTCCTCAACGCAGAAAGTGGAGAAGCCTAGTTACCAATGTCTATAGCACCAAAAGCATCTAATGTGTAAATATAAAACAGAGTTTGAAATTTGTTATAAATTCCATGTGTATATGGGAAAGTTGGCGTCATCCAGCAGAAATTTAAAAAGTTTGAATGTGGTCCATTAAAATTACACCATCAGAAATAACAGCAACAACAACAGAGACCACATTAACAATAAGAATAGCACCAAGATCATGAGCAATAATCTAATAATTTTGCCCAATAAAACACTCATAAAGGTTTATTGTGTTACAATACTACGGCGATGGTGGTGGCGACGACTGCGGAACCGAGTGATCTGAAGCAGAAAAGTGGACTCTGTGGTGGAAAGTGAGATGGTGTGGTGATATTTGGCCAAGGTTATTGCGGGACGTTCGTTGGTTTTCCATTTCCCGGGAATTCAATTAGGCTCCGATTTAATGGCTTTTCGAGATTATCCCAGTAAATTCGTTTTCTCATTGCTCACTATTTGTCTCTATCCCCATCTCTCTCTTGTCGCCCTAATCATCCCCATCGTCATTGTCAATTGATTTAGCCGGTCTCAGCCCAGTTCAGCTCGATTCGGTTCGGCTCAAACTGATTAAATGGAGGGCGCTCAATGTGTCGACAAATAGTCCTCTACTAACTACAGATCCATTGGCCTAAAACCCTGACAACAGACACGCAACCCGCCCTCCCTTTTGGAACAGATGTTTATTGGCGCGCTGCGTTCTCTCTGTCTGTCCATAAAGTGGCTCCAATTAAGTAAAAGTTCACTACATTATTTGCCATATACCCACCATAAGTATATTAACTGGGCAGTCTCAAGGGACCACTGAACTTTAAACGGAATACAGGCCGCTATTTGCTCTCCTTATGTAATGCACTTTAAATAACAAACACGACTTTGTGGTGAAGCACGCTTTTATTAAAAAACGGAACTAATAACTTCTCGTTATTTGTTTCCAATCAAAAGTGCATTTTAGCACGCAATTGTGTGGGATGTGCTTCTATTAAATACCTCGTTGGGAATTGCCTTATATTGATTTTGTCGACAAGTCGTATTTTAGATTTAAGTATTTAACAAGCTTAGAATTGCTTAAAAATGCTAATTAAGTTTTATCGATTGAATATTTTAGGCTCACCTTTCGTGCAGTTTCTCAACCGAAAATAAAATATTCTAATAATAATGGAAGGAAACTGTCAATTCGTTTTCGATATCAAGACCTTAAAAAATATCCAGGGTTAGGCGATAAGTCTTACAATCGGTATTTAAAACAGAATTTGCAGTAATTAGTGTTTGGACCAATGACAGTAAAGACAGTTCTACGGTAGCATTGAATATCTACCCTAAGTTAAGGATTGAGGTTTGAGGTGATTCTGATTTAAGAATTAAACCTTATGATCAGTAATGGGCTAACCATTTTGTTAATGACATGAAATTATCATTAAAGATCTAGTCTTGACTAAAAAATAGTTACATTTCCATTTGCTTGGAGGTGTCCAATTGCTTGTGTAGACATATTTGAGTCACCTAATATGTTTGGTAGAAAGATTTCAGTATTTGTACAAACAATTACGTTAGAATTAAATTATTTGATTGATTTATCTAACTTATTATTTTAATAATTAAAGTAAATAATTTTTAAAAGAATATTCAAAACAATTATTTATTATTCGTCATTAGAAGCTGAGGTGACGATTTTCCACATGGTAAGGATTTGAGAGCTAAAAATCATGCGACGTTAAAATTTGTTAGCTCAGTTTCTGAAATAGTTTAATGTTAATATACTCTTGTACTATAACAAATTTTTATATTATGATTAAAAAAATACATTCATTAATTGTCAAATAACAGTTATTTAAACAACGTGTAGGAAAAATGAACCTTAATTAAACTCGAGTAGAGTTCTAGAAAACCAATGAAATGAGTTTTATAATAATAGATACGAGTTTTTAATTATGTGTTTTTCCGACTAGTTTTTTTTTCAAGATTTTGTACAATTCGCATATTTATTAGCTATTTTTCCCGCGAAATATGAAGTAAAGAATAAGAAGACAACCCAGTACTAAATTAAGGCCTAAACATTTACAATTAAGGGAAATACTTGTCAAGCGAATAGAACTTTTGGTCTCAATTTTCAAAATATCACGACAACCTTGCACTATATCACTGATACTACCGTGATAGCACTCTTCATTTAAACCATTTAAAATCCATAATCAACATTTAATCATTCATCATTTAATTTGAAAAAATTTAAATTGATTAATAAATCATGGCCTACTTTATTATAGAGACATGAAAAACGTCAAAATATATTTTCATTCTACGCTACTAAGATTAAAAATTAAAATTTTTAGTAGTTGAATTTTGGTACAAAGTATTAATTTTGTGTATTTACACGATTTGTAATTGTCTGCGGGTATTGAATTATAATATACTTTATTCAATACTGTGCGTTTATGAAACAATTTATAGAAGAAGCATTGGCTCCTAAAATGTAAACATTTTTCAATAGAATTGTATGAAAAAACTATTAAATTATTCAGAGCCTAAAATCTGACTAATAATAATATCTTACATATAGAACTACTGAAATTATTAGTAAAAACTAGAATTTCATTAAGTGTTTCGTCTTACCGAATGATCAAAGTTGACTCTCTCCTAGTGTGAACTTTCATATGGGACAACCTATTATTTCTAATAAATGTTGATCAAAGCCTATAATTTTTCAATTTGTAGAAACGAAGATTAAATTTTAATTAACTATATTATGATTTCTATATTTTTAAACAAATTTAAATTAAATTTAAAATAATTTAGGAGTAAATGAAATGGCTGTGGCTTGCTGAAAATATACTCAAATTATTGATTGACCCTCAATGTGTTGATTTTATTGTATATAATTTAAGCTCACTTGAGAATTATATACCTCATTTAAATTCCGGAAAACTTAGTTTGCACATTTCAAATACAAAATTCAAACATTGCTTTTTGAATTCCTAATTGTTCCACGGAGAATTTGAAGTAATTATGAAAATTTGTTTATTCAAAGAATTTGTAAAATTTACATAAAAATAAAAAAAAACCCACAATAAATTGGTTAATTTATTTTGTAATTCACGTGTGTAACGTGTAATGTATTGGTTAACTGCATTGTTTGTGTATAAACGAGTTTATTTAATTGAAAATAATTCGTTAGGATATAAAAAATTATGGAGGTGCCTGGTGTTTGGTTTATTTCAACCATTAATATACGCGGTGTTCGATCGCTTCCCAAACCAATCTGTCTCATTTTTATTATTTATTTCAAAATTTGATTGAGTTTCTAATTACTTGTATGTGGTTTTTTGTATGTTATATAAAAATTTTATTGTAAAAATCCTTACAGAAAACACAAGTTTGATTTTTAAATTTCAAATAATTGGGATCTGGAAATCAAAATCATAAAATTGCAATGATAACGTGTGATTGGGCTATGAAAGGTTTCCAGGATTTGTGGAGAATGAGTTTTATTCAAACAAAAATGGACACATCTCTATAAAATTACGGAGTTATAGTAGAGTTAGAGTCTTCTCTTGGTATCTGTCCTAGTAATAGCCCATTACTGGCCATTAATGCGTATTGCCAATCACAACACCAGTAACAACAATACAATGTAATTGTTAATTAGATATAAAGTATTGACAATCAATTTGTATGTTTGTTTGAAATAGAAATTTGATTACATTAACGCAAATTTGCTTAAGTCTAAGTCTGATAGTACCTATATGTCGAGACATCAAGATAGATAAATGATCTAAAATTCATAACCCATTTTTTTTTCATTAGAACACCGAAATAATGTTGGATTAATATTTATCAATATAATCAATATTTTGGATGCTGACGAGGTGTGCTTGTTTTCATGGGTGAAATTAATCTTATCAGAATACAAACAAAAGGATGAAAGCTGTGTGCAGGGAACTGGGTTATTTTATAATGGGCGATATTTGGATTGTGGAATAACAAGCAATTTCGACGGTTCCCTGTTGATAAATTAGAAATTTTCATTGCATTTTCCAAGAATATTCACAATGTTATTTTAATTTTGCTATTGAAGGCGAAACAATTGCAGTTTCTGTATCCATTTATATGGCTTCCGGGTCTAAGTAATTAACAAGTATGAAATTATGGTAAAACGCTTGAAGCACTTATCTAGGAAATTAAGACTTTAACATTTAATCACTAGTTTACATATGTGGTTATTTCATCAGAGATTCAAAGGCTTGCAATAAATTTAAAAGATTTGACGATTTTAAGTGATTAGTTGAAAAATGTGATAAAATTGATTTAAAGAATTGAATTTGTTAAGTCATCATCATGGCGCTATAACCTGGGTTCGAGTCTTGCCTCCGCGAAATTGTGAATCCAGTCAATCCGATTTATAGCCGCGTTTCTTTGGTCGTGCCTCCCTGCTCTCTAGAATTCTGGTATACACCGTCTCCCCATCTAAGGTGCGTACGCCCTTGTCTTCTTGAATAGTTTCAAATCTGTAGTTCGATTGTTGTGTCCAGGGTATGTTCATAGGGTTTCGTCTGTGCATCAGTCCGTATCTGAGGCATTACATGGTTTCAATACAATAAATTGTTTTACAAGAACTGGTTTTAAACTTATTGCTCAACCTCTTTCCGGGAGAGCTCGATATTTTTATGTAATACTTTTCGTCTCCTAGCTTTTGAGATTCTAGTGATATATTAGGTTATACCATACTTTCTACGCCGTTGATCAATTTAACAGTAAATCTTCCGCCTTCGGGATACCCAAAAGGGGCTAAGGAAAAGAATTTACCTACGTCTCCTGGAGACGCCTTATGCTTATATTATACTGGCAAGATTCAGTCCCCTTGATCTTAGCCGCTCTGTCGAACGTTGCGTTGCTCGTTTTCTACCGCGAGGAGGTGTGCATGGGTGTTTCCTTTTACTAAACATCAAGTTGAGTTTACTACTTGAGTTTACTTTCAGAAGACAATTTTTTTTAAATAATGTCCGCAAATTGTAGTTTTTAAATATGTTTTCACACATAAGATACTATAAAATAAATTAAAAATAATGTCGTTTAAACATAGGGTTTTCACTGTAATTTTTTCCACCATACAATAATAGATTACAATTTAACGATCTATATACGTCATTACATAATGTTGATTTTTTTTAAATTACAAAACAGATTAAGTAAAAATGAAAACAATGTCACTTATTGTTTAAACAAAAACAAAGTAGATGATATAAACTTAATTAGTTCCGAGACTTCTATAAAGGTTATTGCACTCAATGAGTCATTTTTATGATTTGTGTTTAAGTGAGTTTTTGCGATAAAAGTTGGAGACGGCTGTTTCGTCATAAACTAATAAAATATTTTTGTTCAAATTTCACCCTATTTGTTTCTGTGTTTACTCAAAGTCTAAATACTAAGCTAGATACTTCTCTTATATTTTCAGATAAAGACTCCAATTGAAAGAGTAACACCATTGGACGACACGACGAGTACCCTTACAACGAGAGGAGAGGGCGGCAGGAGGTGAAGGAGTGAGGCGTCAATTTGTGGGCTCTAATCCGAGCCGAAAATGACCAAGAAATTCGAATTCAACTGGCAAATTCCGGTGCCGGAGCCGCTTCTCAATGGCGCCGTCTTTGACAGGTGGACGGAGGAGAAGGACAACACGGACATGGAGATCGCGTGTACCTTTAAAGTGGATGAGTACGGGTTCTTCATATACTGGAAAAGCGAGGGGCGGGTAAGGAACATGATTGACGTCTTTTTGTTCTGGTCAATAGAGTGTGCCGCTAATGGCCCTTTTTTCTTGTTCTTTTGTTTTATTTTTCGCCGTCTTTTCGCCTGCTGCTGCCACCGATGCTTGTGCTGCTGCTACCCGCGCTCTCTCTCTTTTAATGTTTAAAGGAGGGCGACGTTATTGAACTGTGTCAGGTGAGCGACATCCGGGCAGGAGGCATTCCAAAGGACATGAAACTGCAGAACCAACTGTTCAACAAACACGGCGACAATTTGGACGAAAAGTCGTTGACCATTTGCTCGGGGACGGACTACATCAATGTCAACTATCAGCACATTGTGTGTCCGGACGCCGCCACAGCCAAGGTATTAATTCGTCCCACTGTTCATGCGTGTGTGTCTGTTTATTTTATGGATAGTTTAGTGTTTCAGAGAAGAGAGAACATAAAACCGGCATCGGCACAAACGACACTACCCCCTTATGCCATGTTGTTTGTTCTGGCCGGTCAGTTATAAATTTAGGGCCATAAATGCCAATTAAAAGCTCTTCCGCACAGCACTTCTGTTTCCGATAATTCGAAGGGGTGTTTATGTATGTAAGAGGCGGATTGAAAAGTTTACGTGCAATTATTTTAATGACATGCCTATGAATAATTTAAATTACTCGAGATTTCTAGAAAATATTCTAATTTTTACAACAACTAATAAAAATCCAATTAAACTACGTAATGAAAGATATTAATCTAGATTTATATTACTTTTTAAGAAACTATTGCACAAATGGAAATATATGTTGTTATTTTTAAAATAGTAATTGAAATTATACGAACATTCATAAGGAAACATATTCATTTAAATTTTAATATGTTCTCTTTTAATCTAAATTGAATAAATTTTGTGACTTAATCTAATTTCCTGTTGGAATTTAATACAGTTGTTTCAATAGAAATTTGAACATATGTGAAAATCAAATATAACCTAGTTTTGAAGCTTTCCAATCCGCCTACACTAAAATAAAATAGGATATTAGGAAAAGCTGCTCATCGCCTTTAATTAATCTGCTGGATTTCTTACTTTATTCCGTAAATAATGGACGACTCTGATTTAGATATGGGTGGAAGGATTAAGAAAGATCACCCACAACGGGAAAGCGAACAATTTCTGTCCGATGACCTGCTTAAAGAAGCAGTAAGTGCGATCCAGTTTGGCACAAATTGCCTCAGTTTTTGTTGTTTGTTCTGTTTTGTGCATTATGTGGAATAATTGTATGTCACTTTAATAATTGGCGACTACCGCCTGGGTTTTTCATTACTGCAGCACTTTGGTGTGGGACCTGTTGAGATGGAACTGGTGAGACGTTTTAGTATTGTTTTCTGGTCTCTTGGAGATGGCTTTTGTCCCGAATCCTGAAACCAATAAGAAAAGCGACAAAGTTCACACAATAGCAGTGTCCCGATGGGAGACATTAAAATTAGCTTTCCTCTCACCGACTTTCTGACCAGCAACTTCCATTACCAAGTGCTGTGTGTCCACTATTCAGTATACATGGTGACATTTGATGGTGTGTTTGTGTGAAAATGGCATGGTTCAATAAAAGCCACAACTTATTGATAATTCCTAATGGTATCTAATTACATTTTTATTGGCGCCTGTTTTACTGTTACAATATGGGACATAATTCACCAATTTGTACACGGTTTGAGCATGCTGATTGCATGACGCTAATCATCGTTATTTAACAACTGCGGTGACTAAGTATGGGGACATTTTATTTATTATTCAAGAGTTTAACAGGAATTATTAGAAAATTAAAAATAATCTTTGAAATTGCATTAATTTAAACATTTTCAATATTACGCAACTGTTATTGCAATTATTATTTTTCAATTACTTCTTAAGAATTTAAATTAAAAATTGCTGGGATTTAAGTATTTAACCTTTCAACACTAGTTTTCATACATTTTTGTTTTTAATTTTAATGTTATTTGTTTAGTGAAGAGTAATTAATTAATTAATTTTTTTTTAATTTAAAAAAATTTAATATTTATTTTTGGGCAAAAAGCAAACGTTTTCGGCTTATGTCGAAATTATTGAAGTATCGACAAGAAGAAGAAAAGCAGAGTTTTGGCTGGAATTGTATTTATAATTTTACCCGTAACAAATGCTATTACACAAACCAATAGTTTTAAAAATTTTGTAAAACAAACTTAAATTTAAAGAAAGTTCACTAGTGAATCTGATCTTGTTCCTGTTTCAATCGTATTTTAAGGACAAAATTTCAATTTAAAAATCAAATGACCCTTTGAGATGATATTTTGTTGTTATTAAATGCACACAAAGTGTCAATTCTGTGAATGAAGCAAGTTGGTTACTAAGATTGATTTTTAATTGGACTATGAAATTTCCAGTCACAAACGCATTTAAAATAAATGAACGAAAAGAAGAAAAGATTAAATAAGGTTTTGACTGATTTGTATGCAATTGGGCCTTATTTATTCTTCATGGCGATGCTTTATTTATTTTTGGTGAGACTTAGTTCATTATACACAGTTTTCGTTAAAAAAACAAAACTTTAAACAATATTTTTTAAACTAGTATTTTTTTCTGTAAACAAATTAATAAAAAAATCCCATTAAGTCTCTTAATTAGTGGAATCGTATCGATGTCAATTTGTGGTATGAATTTGTTGACTATTGTCCATGGAATGAAATTTATAAACGACTACCAATTATAAGTTTATTTTAAAAACTGGAAATGAAATTGTTTGGTGCGAATCGGATATAAAAAGAGCATGTTACAAAAAGCTATTAAAACCATTCGCCGAATTATTGCATCCAGGATAAAGTGTTTGTTCGATAACTGCACCGGTTTCTGCATGTTTGTGAAATTGTTTGTGGTGCTGCATTGTCTTGCATGGTTTCAGGCCTGGCAGCAAGGACTCCGAGAAATAACCCATAACAATAAAATGAATAACGTTTGCCCGAGGACGATCCTTATGAAGCAGTAAGTGGCTGTATGCAATGCATCACGAGCCATCCATCCATCCATTCATCTATCCATCAGCCAGCTATAGGGTGTCCTGAGAATTATGGAAACACTTTAAATATGACTAGTGTCTAAGTTAAAAGAAGAAAATGTAGTTTTGCTTTGATTTAAATTTAGAATCAAATTGATTTTTCTTAATTTTTCGTACACACATCAAAAGGGTTTTGTAATCTGAAGCATAATGGAAAACTTTTGAAAAATAGTTTTCTTTAGTTATAATGACATTATATTTCTGGTTGAAATTTCCTAAAATGGTACCTTTAAGACGTTTAAGTTAGATTTACAACTAATTTTTGAAAAAATAGTCATATATTCAGTTATTTTTCATATACTTTTATGTATTACATAAAACCACAAATTGACTTCCATAATTTTCGGTACACCCTATATATGTTACATTGTGCCAAACCAAACCAAAGCAGAGGGCTTTGTAGTGGCTTGTCGCTCAAATTCGATTAATAAGCACTAATGTGCGGCCGACATTAAATCCGATTAACATTTTTGCTTATGGCTTCTTGTTTAAAGTGCTTCATACTTGTGCTTGGCTGTGGGTTTTCTCCTTTATGTTGTTGTTGGATTGTAATGCTTGTTATAGTCTAATGCATTTGATGAATATTTATAGAGAATCATTGTTATGAGACAAAGGAAATTTTATGTTCTAATTTTCCAATTGAGTTAAATTTAATTATCCATTAAAACTATTTATATTTAATCAAAACTAGCTGATTATTTCCACTTTTCCAGGTCGTAAAATCCGGTATTTGCTAATTCGCTATTGATATTTTATTTTAGAAAGCTTTTAACAGAATTAATTTATGATTTTATTTGACACATAAATTTGTTTTGATTTTTCATCAAAACAATATCAATGCCATTTTTTATAAAGTATGGATTGGAATTTCAAAGTAAAATCAATATATTGCTATACAGGACGAGATTCGATCATTTTTAAATTCAAATTAGATAAAGCTGTTATACTTCACAAAAAGGATATGGTCCGATTAATTTATTCATTTTTCAAAAATAACTTTAGGTTTTAATCAATTAATTCTATTTAAAACGAATTCTTTCATTTAAGTTGAGTATAACTTATTAGAATAAATTTATACGATAATAAAAATAAAATATTAGAATTTCTCACTAAAATTGACTTGATCATTTATTTTTATACTTAATTTGTAATTTGATTGGAACATAGAATTTCCTTTTGATATATCCTTTTAAATTGATTTATATGATGTTTCACTAATTAATTTTTATTCAAAACAGTTGGATGCGATTGGGTTTTCTAGTGGACCAACGAGGAAAAGTGCCAGTAAAAGTTGTTGCCAGGACATTTGCGTCAGGTAATTTCCGCCAATTTCTTGTCATCATGGATGCGTTTTAATTGGATTTTCTTGTTCATTTGACTG
>JXOV01027825.1:14476-26132 GCA_001014945.1 Clogmia albipunctata
TTCATTTGACTGCAGGTAAAACGGAGAAATTGGTGTATCAGTGCCTATCAGAAATGGGTTTGCCAAGCGGCAAGAATGACACGATGGAGAAGAGTGACTTTACGTTTGACAAATTTTACGCCTTGTATCACAAGATCTGTCCGAGGAACGATATCGAGGAGCTGTTCAGGTCTATAACCCAAGGCAAAGCGGACTTTATAAATCTAGAACAGTTTATAAATTTCCTGAATGAAAAGCAGAGAGATCCAAGACTAAACGAAATCCTGTATCCGCTATATGATGAGAAGAGAGCCCAAGAAATTATCAACACCTACGAGCAGAGCGAGGAGTCCAGGAATGAGAGTAAGAAATTTTTTTTTGATTTTATAAAAAAAATATAAATATATAAATAAAAAAATTAAAAATTAATAATGGTTCAAAATAGTTATTTAAATGAAAGGAGTTGATTAAAAGTTTTAATGTTTAATAACGTGATTTTATAACCAGTTTTTTCCAAAAATTTACACAAATTGCTTATTTATTCGTCATTTATACGCCGAAAATTAATATAGAACCAACACTGTACTAAATTACAATCTTAACTAACACAATTAAGGAAAGAAGCTTTCAATGGAACTTTTGATAAAACTTTTTAATTAAAGGATGCTTTTTATCACTTACGTACAAGTGGTAACATCGAGGATAGAACATTCCTAAATTAAAAATAAATTCATTTAAATCAAATAAACCAGTATAACAGATTTGCAATTTTGTTAAACTTTAATTTCATTGCAGCGATTAATTAATAGAGACTGTTTTGGTAATCGCTTTTTATTTCTTCGGCATAAATTCTTTTTTTTTATAATTGTTTTCAATGTTGTTTGTGTTTGTATTTCATATCAAAATGTTGATTCGAAGCAGAATTTTTAAATGTAAAAATTCATAACTGTAATCTTAGGGTGCCGGATAATGTTCGTCAAAATTTGTCAATATTGAACAGTAAAACCTCCACTATCAAAGTAGCTTTTCATATAAATTGATGAATTTCATTTACTGAGGTCACACTTTAATAATAAAAAAAGCACTAATGCTTTAAAGAATTCTTTAAAGCACTTGTGCTATAATAACGATTTTGACCGAACAAATTTGAGTGTCATAATATCAATTTTAAGCAATAAAATGCATAAAAAATTTATGTTGATAAATAAATCGTGACGTTCTAAATTGTAGAACAAAAGAACAAATAATACCTATGTTTAAAATTGTTGAAAGTACACAGCTTCAGCAATTATATACTTTTATGCATTTTTCGGAACAAATTAATTTTATAGCACTAAAATTTGTTTTGCCAAAGTCGTCATTATAGCACAAGTATTGAATGAATTCGTTAAAGCACTAGTGCTTTTTCTTTATGATTAAAGTGGGACATCCGTGAAAGAAATCCATAAAATTTACATTGAAATCGGTTTTGTTGTGCATGGTTTAACTATTTTTACGGATGGTTTAAAATTAAATATGAATATTTAGTGAAACACATATATCTGACCTCTCTATGAATTACGACTATTTTAATTATGTGTAATAGAGTGCTATAATATAAAATTCTTTCTTTATCACTTCGATAGTAGTGTAACAGGGAAACTAAATAAATTTGATTTTAAGGAACGATGATTTTATTGGATTTTTGTGTTAATTAATTCGAAATCCATTAGATTTGGTATAAAACATGGTTTTTCTTTAAGCATAATTTATTTATAGTTAAAAATTGCTCCAAAACTAATTTTCTACAAAATTCAAAATAATTAACATTTTCAGAAAAACTGACCAAGGATGGATTTGTGCGGTATTTAATGTCGGACGAGAATGCTCCCGTCTTTTTGGACCGACTGGACATTTACATGGAGATGGACCAGCCGTTGGCGCACTACTACATCAATTCCTCACACAACACGTACCTCTCCGGTCGACAGTTCGGCGGCAAGAGCTCCGTGGAGATGTACCGCCAGGTGCTGTTGGCGGGCTGTCGGTGTGTGGAGCTAGACTGCTGGGACGGAAAGGGGGAGGACGAGGAGCCAATCATCACCCACGGAATGGCCATGTGCACCGATATCCTGTTCAAGGACGTAATTTACGCCATTCGAGACACGGCCTTTGTAACGTCAGAGTATCCGGTGATTCTGTCCTTTGAGAACCATTGCAGTCGAGCTCAACAATATAAACTGGCCAAATACTGTGATGAAATCTTCGGCGATTTACTGCTGAAGGAACCCCTGCCGGACTATCCGCTGGAGCCCGGAGCTCCACTGCCTCCACCGAATTTACTGAAGAAGAAGATCCTGATCAAAAACAAGCGCCTAAAACCGGAAGTGGAGAAGCAAGAACTGGAACTGTTCCTCCAGGGACAATTTGTGATTGATGAGAATGAGGAGAAGGAGGACGCCAGTGCCTGTCCAGAGGATAAAAAGGCAGAGGAGATAATTGCCGCAGCCACGGCAGCGTCTCAAGATGGGGGAGAGGGAAGTGAAGTGGCACCTGTCCAATACACAGGCTCCACAACAAATGTCCATCCCTGGTTATCGTCCATGATCAACTACGCCCAACCAGTCAAATTCCAAGCATTCGACGTTGCTGACAGTGAGTTTTATATTTTACTTAAAATTTAATATTATCCCTTTTTTGATTTTAAAGAAAAATTGACTACATTCAAATTATAATTTAAAACATTTTCTTGAAACTGTCCTAGTTGTAGGCTTTGGTCAGAAATTGCATAGAACCCAATGTTATATAAAAAAAAACAAACTAATGCCTTTATAATTACAGAGAAGAACATCCACCACAACATGAGTTCGTTTGCGGAGACTGCGGGTATGAACTACCTGAAGCAGCAGGCGATCGATTTTGTAAACTACAACAAGCGTCAAATGTCCAGAATTTACCCCAAGGGAACCCGAGCCGATTCCTCCAATTACATGCCACAGGTGTTTTGGAACGCTGGCTGTCAGATGGTGTCGTTGAATTTCCAGACATCGGATCTTCCAATGCAGCTGAACCAGGGCAAGTTCGAGTATAATGGCAACTGTGGCTACTTGTTGAAGCCCGATTTCATGCGGAGAGCGGACAGGAACTTCGACCCTTTCGCAGACGCTCCGGTGGACGGTGTGATTGCAGCGCAGTGTGCTGTCCAGGTGATTGCTGGTCAATTCTTGTCGGATAAGAAGGTGGGCACCTATGTCGAGGTGGACATGTACGGTTTGCCTTCGGACACGGTTCGAAAGGAGTTTCGAACGCGACTTGTTCCCGCAAACGGCCTGAACCCCATCTACAATGAAGAGCCATTCCTGTTCCGAAAGGTCGTCCTTCCAGACCTTGCCGTACTCCGGTTCGGTGTTTATGACGAAAACGGTAAGCTGTTGGGCCAGAGAATCCTTCCATTGGACGGACTTCAGGCGGGATATCGTCACATTTCCCTGAGAACGGACGCCAACTTCCCCATGTCGCTTCCCATGCTGTTCTGTAATATAGACCTGAAGATTTACGTGCCAGACGGTTTTGAGGATTTTATGGCCGCCTTATCAGACCCTAGGGGATTCAATCAAGCCGCCAAAGAACGGTCGGACAACATGAAGTCGTTGGGCATTGAGCAAACGGCAGCTGGAGCAGGGGATTCGAAGGCGGACAAAAAGGAGGAGAAGAAGGAAGAACCACCGCTGGTATTTGAACCCATCACAGTGGAGTCGATCAAACAGGAAAAGGGTTTCCAGAAAACGGCCAGAAAACAGCAAAAAGAACTTGACAGTCTGAAGAAGAAGCACCTGAAAGAAAGAAGCGGAGTTCAGAAGCAGCAGAATCTCACAATCGAGAAACTGATAAAGGGGAAGAGCAAAGAGGAAATCAAAAGTGATCAAAACATTCGGAAAGTGATCGGGGAGCAGACAATCCAATGGAGCGAGATGATCGAGCGACACAAGAAGGAGGAGTGGGAAATGCTGAAGCAACAGTTGCAGGATCAACAAGACATTCTGAGGCGCCTCATGGAAACGAATCAGTCCCTCCAGATGAAGCAGTTGGAGGCGAAACATGAGCGAGAGGTGAAAGAGATGAACTCCAGGCAGGCTAAGATTAGTGTGGAAACCTCCAAGGAAGTGGCCAACGATAAGACCCTGAAGACGAAAGGTGAAAAGGATCGTCGTTTGAGGGAGAAGAAACAAAATAATATCAAAAGATTTATGGATGAGCAAAAGAGTCAAACGATTAAACAAGGCCGGGAAAAGGAGAAACTTAAGGTCACCCATGATAAGCAGCTAGACGAACTGTCCCATGATCTTCAGAAGGTATGTGTTTATTTCTAATACAAAAAAAGTAAATATTTGCTTTGAAACTCATTTCATTCTAATTTTATTTGGTCCATTAAAATTATACAATATTAAAAATGGATGAAATCATTGACATTGCTTCAAAGTATTTTAAATATTTTTTTGCTATATCATATAATTGATATTATGACACACAAATTTTTTCTCGCAAAGCACTAGGTTGTGCTTTTTGGAAGAGTCTGAAATTCAACAAACAGGCCTTCTTTATAACACCAGATCAATTGTGTTTTATAATGCCTTATATTATTGAACTAGTAGTACAAATAACTATTAAAAACTATAATTAAATATGCTTTTTTATTATTTATTTAACTTTTAATAATCGACATTTAAGATAAATAAATAATTATGTGTTTGATGTACGAGTAAAACAAAGAGAAACAAATATTTCGGAAGACTTTTCAGTAAATAATATTAATCTGAATCATACAAAATGTCCTTTTATATTACCAAGGAATTTCTCTTACATTTTCACATTAACACAATAGAATATGATTTTTTACTTATGAAGAAACTAAATCATTCTAAAAACAAATCAATGAAAAACTCACTTGTCAACCTTTACTAACATCCATTTTTCTTTCTTTTGCAGTTGATCGACGTATACAAATTGGAGGAGGAAGAGTTCAACATGTCCTCGAAGAAAGAATTTTTTGCCTAAATGCTAAAGTTAATCATCACATTTAAGTATTAATAAAAAAAAGTGAAATTATTTAATGGAATTATATTATATGAAACAAAATGAAATATATAACAATTCTACAGAAAAAGCATCTACCAAAGTGATAGTGATAACAACCCTAAGAAAAGGAGTATTCTTCTTCATTTGGACACCATTAAGATTTAGGTTTTGTTGTTCCAAAGGGGAAACAATGAATGAATTGGTGACACGTCCAGTTTTTTTTCTCGTGATGAATGTTAAATAATAAGGTTAACAATCAGCCAACTGGATCAATCAATCAATCATGTCCTTCAAAAATCGTCCCAGGACGCATTTAATATCCGGCTAATCACCTTTTAAAACGAACATTATCATGTGATCGAAACCATGTATTTTATCGGTTTAGATAAATTATATTATTATAAAATGTAATACAACTTCTTTCGCAGGTATCTGTTATGAATCTCTTCACTTACTTGACCAATTATTATCAACAAAAAATATAATTGAACTTTCTTTATAAATAAATCAGTTGTATTGAATTATAGTGTAAACCTGAATGTGTTAAATATTTATTATGTTATTATATTATAATTTATTTATTATCAAAAATATAAATGAGATTTAAAACAGTCAACTTTGGTCTATGGTTTTCTTTTCCATTTAATAATATTATAACAGCTTTTTAATTATTATTTTTATTTTACTGTAGAGAATCATTATAACATTTTAAATTTATTTTCAAATATCAATGCATATTTTGTCTGAAGGATTTCAATATGCTTTAACCAGAACATAATTAAAAATCCATTTAAAAACATGTCTGATCAATTCAATAGCAGCCGAAGAATAAAGTTTGTATTTATTATTAAATTTAATGGAAAAATATGTACTACATATAACGGTCTGGAAACTGGGATGATGGTGTGCAGGAGTTTCCTCGTTACTGGAGCGAAAAGGTTGTATTCCCAAGAGAAGTTGGCTGGATGGTCTGGAAGATCGGGCGAAGATTCCGAAGAGCCAACTATAACGTCTTAGGATTGACCAGAGAATGTGAGGTTCCAGTAAGACTAGTCGTTGTTATGACGACTGTATTAAGAGTGAATTTGAGTTCCTTCAAGCTTTGCTTTAATTCAAATCGATAAAAAATGAATATGATTTAGAATAATATTTACAATATTAATTATAAAAGTTGAAAAAGGAAAGGAGTGAACTTGAAAGGAGATTGGAGAGAAATAATTTTAGAGATAAAAGTGGAACTCGGGGTTTCACAATGTAGTGGTGATCACTACTTGCATATAGTTTTTCCGAACAAGAACTTGTCCTAGTGCAGGGGTTCCCAAACTTTTACAACCAACGACGCCCTTACACAGGTAAAATTTTATCACGGCGCCCCTATATGATAGATATGCAATCGAATGAAGTAGGTGCTAACTAAACTTCAACTTATTATAGTTAGAAAGGAACACACAGTAATACTTTGCTATGTGTTTCTTTCTATATAACATAACATTGTTAAGTTTCTTTATTTAAAAATAATTTTTGTACGAACAGGGACACATGTCTTCTCACACTTGAGTTTCTTAGCTATGCCCGGGATTCTTCTACTACGGCTTAGAAGAAGAGGGGTCTCACGACGCCTCTTTGTACTTTCCACGGCGCACAGTTTGGGACCCTATGTCCTAATGTGTTTTGTTTTCTTCCAGTTATCAGGGATCATATTCATTTGTTCGCCACCCCAATAACAAACCATTGTCAATTAGTGATAAGTCCATTAATTTATAACCTAATTTCAAGGAAGGGCTATCAATGCATGGAGAAAAAATACTCAACACCCTCATAAAAACTGTACATATAAATAATAACAAACCAATTCATTGAAGTGTCCAGACCTATACTGCTTTTGTGTGCGATGCTGAATAGAGGATTTAATATACATTATTAAGATATCCCATCCTAATCCTTCTCAAATCATTAATTGGATTCGTGATATTGGAATAAGTTATCGATAGCAACAATTAAGTGAGGTACAGAAATTGGATAGGAAGGGAGATCTAGGGCGATAGATGAGGAGTGGCGAACGACTGCCCATTAAAACACTCGGTGATATGATATCGGTACATCGTTACAATTATCTAATTTATATAGTCCACGCTTGATAATTCAAACCTTCGATAATTCGAACCTCTCAATAATTCGAGCCTCTCACGAGGTCTCTACAAAATCTCTTGATATTTCGAACATAATCAATACAACTTTATATTTTTATTTATAACTCGGACGAAAAAAACCTCTGCTATTTACCAAAACCACGGGGTAATTCGAACTCATTGGCGTCTAACACAATTCGAAGTTGAAAAATTTGTTGTTAAAGTTTTGATAATTCGAAGCATTTTATGGGTCTCTTCGGATTATCGAGAGCCGGCTGTTCAAAATATTTAGGAATATTCCTAAATAAATAATGTTTAAATTAAAAGAAAATGTAAAAAAAATAATCTAGTCCCCAAGAAGGGTTTTGCGTCCATTTTACCAATATACAAATTATAGTTTTTTAACTATTTAACATACTTAAACTAAATTCCCGCCATTTCCATCTGAAACGAACTTGGAGAGTTTTTGAAATAATGTAGCGAGTTTCAAATGATAAAAATCTCTACAATAAGAATAGGTTCTGTTGACATCTATGGGCGAACATTGGCGTTATCATAATTCCAAAAATTAGCTGTGAACTGAAATATAATTTTTTTTTCGATTTACGCAAGGACAATGATTCCAATATATAGAAAAGTAAACAAAAAGCTGATTTAACACACTCCATAACTTAGTTAGCAACTAAGACTCTAGTTTCAATTTCAGAAATAAATTAAATTATTACAGAAATAAAAATTATAAAACAATAATTTAACATAACCTCACAATATTGCCCATCTAAAATAAAAAAAATAAAAATAAATTATTCCCATGACATTTACGACGGAACTAGGGGTAGTCTCAACCTCAACCAACGGGTGTTAGACTGTACACGACTGTTTGTTTTTTTCAGTGTATTATTAGTCAGTTAATAGCACCTAAGACCGGTTGTAAACGGATCCAGTCAATCCGCCCATTTCATTTATTTGTTTGCGCCATCACAAATTTATAATTCGCTATGAATATTATTTCGTTATGTTGTTGATATACACAAATGGTAACTTTTTCGCGCTAGAAAAATATCCGCCCGGGATTTGATCCCACGCCCTCGAGGAGGGTGTCTAGGGTGCTAACCACTAGGACACAGAAGCCCATCTAATGGAAAACAAAATAACAAATTTATCGTAAATATTTATCGAGACGATTAATTTTTTGCCACCTTCTCGAACCCATTATATTATATTTTCCTCTTGAATTCCTTCTCCACCATCTCTCTCCTCAATAGCAGTATTCCTATACACGTATCACCATCTCCTTATTTTTTGATAAACAGTTTTAGATCCATAACTGCCTGGGAAACTGCGTATAATTTAAGGTATGTTGATAGGTTAGGGAAAACCCTGGAAATTCCGATCTTTACATACTACATCATGAGTAATCCTTTCTATGGAGATATCCTTGAGGTCATTCTTGACCAGCAAAATCTTCAATCCGATTAGGGTCGAAATTCACCTAACTACGTTGGCTGTCTGGCTACTACTAATAATTTTTACCTCAACATTCCGGTATTGAACTGGGGGTAGTCTCAACCTCAACCAACAGGTGTTAGACTTTCTATGACTATTTGTTTTCAGTGTATTAGTAGTCTATCTGAAATATAATGCTTTTGTTTCTCATTTAATCTTCTCGGTTTCTTCCTTACCTTTAATAATAAAAATTCAAGAAAAAGGAAAAAACCAAAAGTTTATTATTTGAATTATAGAAAAAAAGACAATTTATATAGATTTTGGTAACCTTTTTATTACATCTCATTACATATGCNCTGAAATATAATGCTTTTGTTTCTCATTTAATCTTCTCGGTTTCTTCCTTACCTTTAATAATAAAAATTCAAGAAAAAGGAAAAAACCAAAAGTTTATTATTTGAATTATAGAAAAAAAGACAATTTATATAGATTTTGGTAACCTTTTTATTACATCTCATTACATATGCTATGAAATAAATATTTAATTTATGGTTAATACAGTTGTAAGGTTTTGCAAATGTTTATTGTATAGATTGACCGTTACCATTATGGTATTTGAGTGTTACTAATCAATTTTCCAAAATGTCCAATATTCCTCGTTCTATTTGATACCAAGACGTTAAACCTATAGTTCTGTTTTACCATTTGTATTCCATTACAAACAATATTATAAAATGGGAATTACCTAAACTACGTTCACAAATAAACACGAAATAATATCACAGGTTTTGAAATCTATTCTATCTAAAATAGACAAGTACAATAAAACAGGCCTAACTAAAACTTTCTTTGCAAAGATTTAATTCAAAAAGATGATTCAATCACTTAAACCACACTTAAGAAATAACCCACAATCGAAATATTTTGCACACAACCAATTGCTATTTGAAAAAAAAAACTTAAAAAATTGTTTAGGCGTTAAATAAAGATTGCTCTTAGCTCGACAACATAATATGCAGCCTCTTCTTTTTATATAAATTAATTATTCAAGGCTTTTGAAGCCATTTTCCGATCTTGGGAAATAATCACAGTCAATATTTCTCTTACCTATTGATTAAGACAACAACAAAATGCGACTTTGTGATATGATAATTAGGATTGATACAAAATTCATTAAGAAATTTAAACGATGGTCTTTTAAAATTGATCCTTCTCTCATTCAGATATTGCCAAATTCACTACCTTGATATCAATCCTACTTTCTTTTGAAGAATTCACTTTCCAGGGCGCACCATTGTCTTAACTATAGCCTTCCAAATTGGATACAAATAACCAGAAAATTGACTTGCACATCTAAAATATTTGGCAAATTTTCTCTTTGGCTACTTCTGGTATTATTATTTTACACATTGATTACTAAGTTGCTTTTATCAAATGCAATTTTCAGTTGTGTAACTGCACAACATTACATAGTACATATTTAGTAACAAATACAGACATTTAACAGACATTGTCAATTGTACTGTAATTGAGCAATTAACCATTCCTGGTCAGACTTGCTTGTTTTTTTTCTACTAACAAAACGTCCCTGACTTTTCCTTTTTTGACTAGTCTCTTTAGTACGGCTGATGCACTTAATCACGATCCAAATTTAATCTTTCTTGAAGAATTCATGTCTTTATCGAACCATCCAGGGTCGGACTTTTAGTCGAATCCCTTTTCCCATTTATCAGTGATGAGAGCGATTCCAAACTCTTTCTCACCTGAAATAAAGAAATATTTTATTAATTTAAGTTAAAAATATAAAATTAATGCGATAAGTAGTTTTGAAAAATTTATCTTAAATTTTGACGTATTAATTTAAAAATAAAAAATGTAATTAACTTAAGGTACACCTTTTGGGCTCGTCGTCCCGACTTCTGTCCCGTGTTTTTTGTATGAAGGCGGAAAGTTGGGACGGAGATTCCCAAATATTTAAAAATTAAATAAAGTCATTCTTACTTTTAAAATCTGTTCCAGGTTGATGTTGAGTATGTTTTGAGTTTCCTCAACACTCCTTTCCTGAATCTCTCGCTGCCATTTTAATACTTCTTCATAGAGATCAATTTCCCTGTTAGGTCTCTGTAAAAGAAAATATCAAAATTAGTATTTTCTATTGGTTTTTATTTTGTGAAATAACGCACCCATTTATAATCCAAGTTATTGGTTCTGGCTTGAATGTCCATGATCCTGTAGAGGAGGAATCCGGAGAAGAGGGCCAGGACGACGGCCAGTACCACTCCCAAGTACACAATATGAATGTCGGTGGGGAATTGCAATTGGACATTCCTGATCCTGTTTAGAACTCCTTTCTTCGGCCTGAGATCCCTTTTGAAGTCAAACTTTTTGATCAGGGTCAGATTGGAGTCGTCAATTTTGCCGTTTGGCTCCTTTGGTCTGTCTATGACATCGGCCACGCCAACAGTGTTTGTAGTTTGACTAGAAGCGCCTCCACTTTCAGCCTCTTCCGGCTTGTTACTGGCTCCGGAACTGGACTCCACAGTTTGAAGATGGATCCTTTGTCGAATCAAGAGTCCCTCCTCCACATTGGGATTGATAGTGACCAGTGGCTTGACTTGAGTGGGGCTTTCATTGCCGCTCACCGAGCAACTGCTGTCGTCCTCGATCGAGTACTCAGAGATCTCGACGTCGGGCCCCGTTTTGATGGAGACTGGGGTTTCTGGGATGTCGTCGGCAGCTATCGGTCGCCAAACGCTCAGCATCAGACGATAGGCCGCCTCTCGACTCATGAAGCTGCCAAACACGTGCCTCTCATCGGCTGTCGCCACTCCCACCGCGTTCGGAATGATCTTTGCCGTTTTCTCTTTCGATATCTTCACCACAGAAACGACAGGAATGAGCAGCTTCGTCACGAAGCCAAACACATTTGAGTAGAATGCAAAGTAGTTGTCGGTGATGTACAAGTGACCCTGTAACAGGATATCACTAACCAGTGCACAAGAAAAATCTGTAAAATAAAGAGAACATAGGTTATTTTAGGAACACAT
>JXOV01027838.1:431-12372 GCA_001014945.1 Clogmia albipunctata
CGCTTAAAATACAAATTTCCTAATCCAACACAATCCACATTCCAGGTCCGTCGGTCACCATCATCCCAATTTAAGTAGGCTCCAACAAATGTATCGAGATCCTGTATTGATCCAATCTCCAATCTTCGTAAAGAATTATCCATCCTCTAACCCACATAATTATCTCCCAGCTACCTTTTAAATTTTTGTTCTTAGAAAAAAATTCTTTTTTTTAATTTTCGAGCAAAAAGGCTAATCCAAACAGTATCCCTATTATACCAAACGATACACTTCACTTTTATCTATCTACGGACATAAAATTTACTAATATTTATCAAATTTTACAATCTCAACAATTAATTTAAAATTCCGTTTGATAAAAATTATACTGTCACTAAACGCACAGCCTCCCTTGCACCTGTGACAAATATAATTGATAAAAATGATTAGGTGCTCTTTGAAGGGCAAACGAGTATATCCCATATTCTTAAGGGGAAAAGTTATCGTCACCTATAGATTCGTAATGATTGATTCTTCAAATAATATCTTATATTGTATATTTCTACCAAACAACTCAATAATGATACAAATACATATGAAAGATCACCGGTCTGAAGCGCCATCGTGGTTCCTTGGTGTGATGGGTGTCGCCTTTCGCATCGTCTTCACGTAAGCGTTTTCCCTACGTACTATTATTCTAAAGGATATATGTGTCATCGACCCGTCATTCGGCACCGCCCACTAGGGCATTATAGGTCAAACCTAGTATAAGGAAAGGATTTAGAGGTAGTTGTGGATGAACAGTTAGCACGGTAAAGGTAAATTGATAAATTTTGAAATTATTAGTGGGTATTAGTGGGTATTAGTTTGTCTCTTACACGATAATAAATATTTATTCGTTTTCCCGCATCTGGCTGCCTCCTCAGAGGCAAAGGGTTCGATCCCTGGGCGGGTAGGATTGACTGGGTCCTTTTTGAACTAGGTGTTATTAATTGTCTAATAATTTACTGAAAACAAATAGTCATGAAAAATCTAAACCCGTTGGTTGAGGTTAAGACTCCCAATGTTCCTTACAGGAATCGAAAGGGAAATTTACATATTTTTATTAACTATAGTAAATTTGACATCATTAGTTTTAGATTTTTATTAGAGGTAGGTTGTTATTTATGTAAGAGGTTTGTTTTGTGTTTTGATAGTGTAGGTATGCAATGATAAATGTTTCTTACTATAAATATACAAAAATATTGATTCTCAATGTCAGTACTTTCTTTATTAATTTTTTGGTTTTCATTTTTCAGGACTATTGCAATCTGAAAAGTACTTTTGCATTCCTCACGATGTTCTTTTATGACTAAAACAATTTAATCAAATCCGCTTATTCTTTACTTTCGCAATATCTATATTTTTGCGATTACTAAAACTAAGTTTTTTTTATTCACAGGATCCATTGTAGATCCTTAATGCAAATACAATGCAAGAACATTTGCAAATAAATAATAGCATGGCAACTCTCCCAAATTGATGGGAGAGATTATACACACAAAATTGCAAATATAGTAAAACACTAACCAACGCATAAATAACAACCCAAATAACAACAATTGACAAAAAATTACATAAATTTCTCTTATTTTTTTGTTTTATAAATTATGATAATTAAAATCACAAAATCCCATAAGTAAAACACAAAATTTGTACCATAAAAATCCAGCAAAAAATATTAATTATTTAATATTACTTTAAAAATTTAATTCCGTTGAAAAAAGACTGGCAAGGCGTTGAACTCCCTTTAAGAGCTTTCAAACACAGAAAAAAATTTACATCTATCTTTGACCCAGCCTAAAACAAAGGGGATATGGCGTCTGTCCCAAGTTAACTCTATCTATAGTAAAATTAATTGTATAAAGTTATTGTATAAGCTTCCTGGCTATATTTAGTGAAAGTTTGAAGTCTGAATTTAAACAAATATTTCAGAATGGCATTGACATTCAACTACAGTCTCCAATTGTAATTGTGGGTTGACAGTTTTTGAGAATATTGAGACTACATTTTTTTAAAAAAATAATCCAGTAATAATTGACCAAAGTAAATTGACTCTGTTATTTTTATTTCCTTTAGATTCATATTTGCTAATCGGTTTTAAACCGAACAAGTTGCCTATTTCCTAACTACAGTCATCAATTGTTATTGTGGGTTGACAGTTTTTGAGAATATTGATAGTACATTTCTTTTTTAAATTAGTCCAGTAATAATTGAACTAAGGAAGTTGACCCTTTTGTTTTTATTTCCTTACCGCTCGCTTTTGCTAATCGGTTTTAGACTGAACGAGTTGCCTATTTCCTAACTTTGGCTAAAACTTTCACGCCTTTGAAGTAGCAAAGTTTTAATTGAACAAATTCAATTTATTAAAAGTAATTATAATCTAAACTTTAATCAAGCAAATTATATTTCATTTTTAGGAATAAATAGGTCAGCAATTGAAACATAGTAATTCGATAATCAATGAAATAATAAATTGAAAGTTATCTTATTTAAAAATATTTCAATGCTTGTAAAAATTGTATGTTACTTTATCATTCCCAGTTGTACTCTGAAGCTCTTTGCTAATATTTTTATACGAGGGATGCATGAACGTGATATTTTAACATATTATAAGTCAATTGCCGCAAAAGTACTTTGTGGCGATGAAATTGGATGACTTTAAACTGAATACAAAACGTGACTCATTTGACTTCCTAAGCCGATACGAGTTCATTTCTTCCCATGAATATAAAATATTAAAGATGATAATTGAATAGTATAGTTATCAGAGGCTTTAAAGGTTTTTAAAAGACAATTTTCAAATTTGCATTAAACTGAACCCAATTAAATATCGTTTTCGTTTTAAACGGCTTCTGTTCCATTCCTTCATTTGCTTCAGGATATTAAATGCTTCAACAATTTTTGTAATTCGCTATTAAAAACGAAATATCGTTAGCTTTAGTTAGTTTTAGAGTGAGGCTTTTAAAAAATGTTAGAGTGTTTCACCCCTTGAACATGGATTTACAGTTATAGAGAACAGTGTTAATCGGCTTTTAAACTATTCCAATATTCATATGAAAACCTAAATTCTGTTTGTAATCGTCGCATAAAATCTATTTTTGTTATTGATTTATGAGAGTGCTTCTTTGAATTTCTGAATTGTTGTATTTGCACTTTGTACTTAATGGATTTTGCCATGGATTTAAAACAGAGCTGGAAAGTAATTGAGAATTTGTGGAAGTAAAGCAATAATTATTTATTAATTACTGGAATGGGAAAGTTTCATTGTATTTGTTGATAATTCAATATATGGTAAATACATCACAGAAGTTTTGAAATAATACAAATCAGAGTAAAATGTTACCTTCTGCTAATAAAAAATGCAACTAAGAACATAGACCCAACACAGTTTCGAGAGTGGTCTAATGAATCTCTAGCCTTCATGTTCGATGATGTTAATATTTCAAAGGACTTATTTTTCGTTTAGACCATTCTCTAGTTAATGGTTTCAATAAACTCGCACTTGTACTTCTGTTTTTATTCCGTAGCAAAATAGGCATCTGGAGCACTTTCTCAGAGTACAAATCACTATTTTGACTGATCCTAGTCTTTAGTGGGTACCAAAAGACTGATGTTTCATCAATGATAACGATATGTTTGTTGATATCTTTTTAAACCAACTTCTAACTAATTAAGAATACACATTTTCAGCATTTTATCCTATATGATAGTGACACTTACGTACCACTAAGTACGCGAGAATTTTCTCTTATTCCATTAACTACAACTATCCCTGCGAAGGCGTTACAAGCGTGCTAAGATATCTTTTTTTTTTAATTTCTCATAGGAATTAGCTAAAAATAGTGTTTATCAGAAAGCATTGAATAAATATATTACAACTTTTTCATTTCAATATAATTTTTTATTCTAAACATGAAATAAATGTGTTAGACATTTTTAGTTTTTATTTGTTCTATTTTTGTTTGGTATTTAATAAATAAATAAAATTATAAAAAGATAATAGGTTGGCACTACATCTAGGCATCCATCACACCGAGTTTTTGTATTTCCTCAAATTTTATTTCGAAGCCTGGAACAAATAATTAAAAATTACCTAAATCCGTCTATTTGTTAAAAATTAGAATAAAATTTGCAACAATAAAAGGGCTTTTTAATATGATTTAAAAAAAAAATTCAAACATTTACATCTATGTAGAAATTAACATAAACATCTCTGCTACAAACTTTATAGTAGGTAAATATAAATAATTTTTGATTTTTTTTTTAAAATAAAATCAGTTGAATAATATTTTTAAATATTTCAGTTGAACACTTTACTTTTACCTATAAACATCTTATGCAAAACAGAATAATAAACCTGCACCACCTGGAAGCACAATCACGGTAATTTCATACAAATTGCTCCAAAACTGACTGTGTTTTACCGTCTTTTACCATGTCGTTTACCGTTTTTTCATTATGAATGTATTGTGGCTGAAAATTCAATACAAAATTCAAAGTCCAATTTAAAATCAATCAAAGTTTTCCATTCACAGAATTGGCGATTAAATATTTGTTTACATCAAAATGTCGTCTTAAATAGTTCAAACTGGGAAATGCCCATAAAATACGATTGATACAGGATGCTGAAGATGTGTCCTCAATAAAATAATGGCAGTTATCAGATTTTATAGTGAACCTTCTTTAAATTTGAGTTTGACCAAAATTTTAATTTGAACCATTCATTTGCATTGGTATTGAAATATTTCGGAATGTTTAGCTATTAGATAATTTTAAAATTACCCCATAGTGGATATAAGGGGATGCGTTTATAGCGCTTACCAATGAAACAAGTACGTTTATTCGTTTTTTGTCCTAATTTCGCGAAACTTATATGTATTTGCAAAGATTTTTGACATATAATTGTGATATGTTAAGAATAATATTGTGTGTAAATTTGAAGCTTCTGAGATATCTGGTGCTGCATACTGCAATATATTCGACTCTTCATTTTTACAACATGTAATCGTGCTTAAAATAAAAAAAATATGAATGAATGTAAATGCATTATTTTAGTTATATTAATCTCGTGGTTTTCTTTATCTTTATTATATGTCAAATGTATAAATTACATACATTGATAGATTCCATCATTAGATTGAAATCTAGTAAAAATGACCATATATTCGTGGAGTGAATTTAAAGGGTTACGAAATAGATCATGTCCTATTTACTTTATACGGCTCATTAAATACTATATATATAAGAATTGTTTAAGTAATCGTTATGTATTTCCAAGTTAAATGCAGTAAAACCCAAAAAACATGTAAACCAATTTGCAAATTTATTAGAAAATCTAACTGAATACAAAAACAACAATTTCCAATCACGTATGACTCTACTTACTGTACTGTAAATTTAATTAAACATGCTTGTAAAAACTCTACTATGCAATTCACTCGTTTGATCCAGTTACTCATCTAGAACTATTTTAAATGCAGTTTTATTTATATATAAAATAATTAATTCACTCTCATAAGTGTACAACTTAATTAACATTTGTGGTATTGATTTGAAATTACTACAAAATCTCTTCAACCGATTTTAATGACCATGTTTAACTTCAATTATAATTAATGGTTGAAAATTAATTATTTATTTGCGGTAAACATGGTGAATACATTAAGATATATATTATATTGATAATAATCTATAATTTGGGCAAAATTTCAACTAAAAACGGGAGCCATTATGATTCATTAGGAAAACCATTAATTTGTTGATTACTGACCATTCAAATTTCAATGGACGACTTCAGTGAATAATTGAACTTAAATGTTTAAATAAAATAACTTTAGAGCTTTAAATTTCCTCTAAACTAAATTTAATAGAATTGGATATTGGAATTTTCATTCTTATTTATTCGGTTGATTTTTTGCTTGGTTAATTTGTGCACAATGGGAACTCATGTCACTCATGATTAATCAAAGGTCTGATCTATTCCACTCTTCTACACCATGATTCCGAATTATTTGAATTTTTCCCTCAAATATCATGTGTTTTCATTGGTCCGTTTGTAATCCTGCTCCCCGTTTTTAAGCGATGACATCTATCGAATTAGATAGGTGTTTGGCAAATTGTGCTCTTTGATGAAATTCGCTGCTCACATTCCGGAAAGCGTCCCAAGCACAGACACCCAATAAGAGCACATTGGAAGGCATCAGGCATCAGCGGGAGTAGGAGCAGGAATGGAGGGATGTTCTTAAAGTGGAGCGTGTGTTTGCTGGATGCTCCTACGTTTGTGTAGACGTGTGTTTTTGCGTCAAGGAATGCTGTGCTTTATCCGACGGCGAAAGATAAATGTCAATTCGATCCCAGATCCCAAATCCCTTTCTTCGGTTTCCATGCTGTGATTTTCCTCCCTTAAGACGATTAATTTCCTTTCATCTTAGACGGCTGGGTGTCTTTCTACATCGACCGGGGTTCCAAAAGTGATGAATCGAAAAGTTGTTGTGCTATAGAAAGACAGTTTTAGGGTGTATGGTGAGTTTTTGTACAGGATCTCATTTTTTCAAAGATAAAGTGAAATCATTTTATTATAACCAATTTATCATTTAGCAATTATTGTTAACGGATTAATTAAAATGAAATTCCATTGCCGTCAACTGACTTAACCAATATTATCTTTAATAGATAAAACGTATTTATCATTTATTTCTTAAGACAGTTAATAGTGAAAAATATTTAAAATTTTTGTTCAGTATGGGAAAATTATATTAGATGTAACAAGTATATTTATAATGCATTTTCACGATAGAATATGAATTTCTATTGTTTAAAGTATATATAATTCACTAGTGAAGAGATATAACGAAAATCAAAACATGAAGGAAACTTTACTTGTCAATATGGAATTGCCAAGTACAATAGAATCCGTTCATATTGAGCATAGAAGGGAAGTGACAAATACGTAATATTAGGCGGACGCCATACTTATCCAAGTATATGCTTTGGGAGGTTTAGGAAATACAAAATAGAGATAAAAAAATCGGATATAACATAATTAGTATGCAAATTGTGATATTAATTATACAGCTTTTACTGCCGCTTCTGGGGTTGGAAACTATTTTTCATTAATATCCTCTTCTTTATCACAGGATGAAATTTCTTAAAATCGGTTGCATCAACCGGTACCATAAGTGCGTCAATATATCCGTCTATTTTAGAATGACTTTTATACATTATTGTTGCATAAAATTGATATTATAGCACTAAAATTTGTCATGGCAAAGACGTTTTTATAGCACAAGTGTAATTTTTTATTTTTAAAGTTTACCTCTTTAAAAAAGATTCATCAAATTAAGAAACAAGTTATTTTTATAGTAAGGCTTATACTGTTATTAATGGATTTTAAACAAATGAGACAGAAGATGATATTTCCTGTTTGCAAGTAGGAGACACAAGATATAGTCTTTTCCCTTGCCCCTTACATTGTGGGAATGACACAGACAACAAAGTGAGATAGAATTTTAAATTGAAAAATTTATATTTAATAAGAAACTAAGATTTTTTTGAGATTTTTTATTTGATTTATTTAAAAATGCTTGAAGTTTTTTTATAAAACACGCGATATCCCCGTAGCTATAAAGCACCTCAGTGTTTAATAATGTCTTATGTTATCGAACTAGTTGTGTAAATAAGTAATATATGGAAATCAAACCTCGCTGTTAAATTCCTTATAAAAGCATTTGGACCCTATAAAAGGAGTCATAGTAAACGGATTCTTCCGTAGATATACATTCCGACTACAAGGATCTTAAACCATTTGTTATCGACTTCTAGTTAAAATATTTGCTAAAACCGCGAATGCGCTGAATAAATAAAATGTGCAGAAAATGACGCAAAAATTTGGATAGCTTTATTTATTCCTGAGAACAACTTGAGAGATTAATATCTAACATTTTAAAGAATTTAAAAAATAAGAAATTTTAATAAAATTATTTGTGTAATATTTATAATTTATATAATTCTTCTCTTCGGTGAGCGCGATAAGAACAGTTGAGAATTGAGAAATTTCCTCGAGTCTACTCGTGGACGGCTTTGATGGATTTATGTGTGTTTTCAAGTGGAATACAAATTATCGAATAAACTTTTAATGAGATTTAATTTAAGTAATTTCACCCGGGAGTTTTTTTTGTACATTTTAGAAATAAAATTGCTGGCAATTATTCGTCTTTATTGTTGGTCTGGTTTTTATTGGGTGCACGAGTCGTTGGCAATTGGCGGTTTCTGCCATGACTATTATTGTTGCAATAATTACCCTCAAGGGCTCCTCGTGATTTACGCCAACACCACCGGTTTAAATTCCCAATCAAACTGTTAATTTAATTCATTGAACTAATCTCTCTGGTGTTTTCCAATTACTCTGTTTTTGAATTTAAGGTGTAGATTAACGGAAAAAGTAAATAAAGTTTGTGCAATTTTGAAAGTAAGCTTTTTCGTTTTGATGATGTGTAATGAGATTTGATGTAATGTCTTAATTATAAGTTATGACTCTTATCTTTAGTCAGGATAATCTAAAGTTGCTGATTGTGAACTTTTCTTTATATGTTTATTATCGTAATTTTATTTATTTATTCTCTATAACCGTTTAAACTATTAGGGACTTTCGAAGTAAGAAACTAGTCTCTAATGCCAAACGGAGTAAAGCAGATAAGTGCTTTTGCCAATAATTTTGTTTATTAACGTTCAAATAAAAATGTGAAAATTATGCTACAAAAAGCTTTAAAGAAAATAAATAATATGAAAATTTATAAAATTAGAAATTATTGAAAATATAGATTGAATTTAATTTTGAATACATATTATAACTTCATTCCTTAAATTTAGTATAAAAAGGTTTTAGAAAATGCAAGGAATGTAATTGATAATTTCTATAAAAAAGTTGAATTATAAACTGTAATTAATGTTCAATCTCAATGTTAAATTTGTTCTAAAATATTTAGGGTTTGCAAATAGATTTTTTGCACTCCCGTATCGAAATATACGCTTTTCGATATCCAGTAGAGTTTCGTTTCACTTTATCGCACTCTGTGAAAGTTTTGAATTTTTATTTCACTCGTGAACAAAAATGTCATAAACTATTCAACAAATTTGTCTCAGAGTCAAATTTTGGTTGCCATTGTTGCCCTTAAAATACACAATTACACTATTAGTCTCGACTCTATGCCATACGACCGTCATTATGTTGCAAATTAATTAGCCTTTCCAGCTTTTAGAATTTGATATTTACTGGTTCAACAGTCATCTGCATATAATTTGGTTATTTTTATCTATTTTGGACACATTAGATAGTAGATATCAGTGATGAATCTCCTTAACTTTACTGTAAGTAAATTATAGTAAAGCCTTAAATTGCTTTAAATGGAATTTTATAATACATAAATTAAATCAAAACATATGCTTCAAGCAACTATAAAATAGGCATTTGCCTTATGACCAAGTAGTTAAGAGGAAACAAACTCTATTAATTTGAATTCCAACCGTTACTGGTAACTTTAAGATAATAAATTTTAATTCAAGAACAAAATCCGGGAATAAAAAATATATTTTCATTTGTAAACTTATACTTTGACTTAATGCTTTTCGCTATTTTATTTTTGATTTTGTTTTGAAAAGATTAATAAGATATATTTTTTATTATAAAAAAACGCTCAAATAACGTTAGTGCCTTCCAGTCCATACATTTTAAGATTTCACTTGAAACATTTGTGGAACATGTCAATTTATAAATTTGCGTGAATTAAAAATTTTAGTACTCATGAGTGGCAAAAACGATATGTCCTGCTCGGGCTATTATGCGCTTCCGAATCTATGACTTGGTTTTCGAAATCATAATACGTAACCTTTTTCAGTAGTGTAAACATTAAAGTTTTATTTCACAAACTTATTCAATGACGCTCGACCGTAACCGATCTGAATTTATCCAAGTGGTTTTCCGAAATCGGAGATATCAAATGTCCTTTCTATTCATCTGCCGTACTTTCGAATTTGACAATTGCATAGCAATTATACGATTCATTGTTTGTTATGATGTGTTTAAATGGAAGGTACTAATGATTCTATATAGTGTTCGACAGTTGGGGCTGTAAATGTATTTACCCAAATATTAATGTCATAATCTTAATTTGCTTCTAAATGGCTCAATTTATTGATTATGTGACCATTATAGCAGTTATAAGGGTTATTAATTAAATTTCTTTTTCGTGATTTCGTATTTAAAGAGACAAAAAGTTAATATAAAATCCATTTTTTAACTCACGATGAAAAACATGTTTTGCGGCTCACAATCGATTCCTCATTAACACACTTAATTATACAAACCTTTAGCGCAAATATCTATTTATTTGAGGCATTTTTATGCTTCTTAAATACTTAAAGTCGTATTTTTCCAATTTAACAAAATTGTTAGAGTAAACAATTTTCATCGAAATTTGTGTTTGAACTTTTTCGTGAATTTGGTAGAAGCGAGTAATTGGAGATATCTCCACGACGACGAGCTCAGTATTTACACCTAAGTGATTCTGGCACCAGGGTTTAATGAAATGATTGTTGGTGCAGGTTCGGTTATCTGGAACTGTTCTGTTCACTTGCTTTTGGAATTTAAATTCTGGGGAGACCGAGAGCGTGATAATCATTAGCATTTTATTCTGTATTTTCTCCTTAAATTCTGAAAAGGAGATTGAACAAATATGCTTCGACAGGAGCAGTGAAGCAGAGAATCCTCAACCAATGACTATTTCCGAGAATTGGAAGTCCTTTCTATTTTTGGTGAATATCTGTTTCAGCTGATTTCAGCTCTTTTATTGTGGATTTGATTAGGATTTCAGACATCTGATTAAAGATTTTACAGATTGTTTTGAGATTGTGTTTGAAATTTGTTTGGATATATCATAAATTACTTTTAAGTTGTGAAATAAGTTATTGGCAGCGGCTTTAATAATAATTTTAATAAGAAATCAAGTGGAAAATTGTGCCGAAAGCGATTAGAAACTTTCTTTAATAATTCAATTTGTGTGATAATTGTAGAAATTAACATTTATCTTCCCTAATTTCTCTTATTTCGGGAGGAATATGTCAATTAAATCATAAAACGGTTTATTTAGATCATTTAATTAAAGTGGAAATTGAATTATGTTGCAATTTCTATGCCGAAACTTGTGTTGAATAACTTTGTAACTAGACGCGAGTGACAGGTTGTCAAACTTTCGAATTTAATATGCATTCTTTAATGAAGCTTTTGCACATTAGGGTACGAAACATCGTCGTAACTTCGCAAAGTTCATTTTAACTTACTAACTAGATTTCGCGAATTACCAAATACTAACAAGTAATTAAAAACGATGCTGAAAATTCGGTTCTCAAATGATAAAATTTTATTTTTCGTTGGAGCGTTTGAGAATGAGGAATGAGGAATAGTTTATAAATTGTATATTAAAGAAGTTTCACAAGAAGATCGTTTAGTTAACATATTTAACATTTTGAGTTGTTTAATTCAAATTTTTAATACTTTTATTTGTCAGATAAGAAATTTATATTTATTTCCATTTCAATATAGAAATAAAGTGAGATACAAAGTTTTGAAAATGGTTCAGTTATTTAATTAAATTAAGTTATTTAATTTCAATTGTATAATAAAATGAGAATAATTTTTTATATTTTTTCTGCATATTTTTAAATAAATTTATGAAATTCTCAGGTATTTTAAATAGTTTTGACTATTCCAATACTTAATTATACACTTATACCTTTGGCCAGGAGATCCTTTTGGACAGTTTGGCCCTCGAATTGTAGTCAATTTAGTTTAAATAATCGGCACCGCGAAATGGCTGACTACGCTACCGTGAAGCTGGTCAAACTGTATGATGAGGTTTTACGTCAC
>JXOV01027890.1:5317-20556 GCA_001014945.1 Clogmia albipunctata
CCGTTCTTTCTTTCTTTTATTCTACTGATCGGATGAGGGTGGAAATTTACGGCGGACACTTTTAGAAAATTGCATTTTCCTCGTTTTCTCCACTCGGCGATAAATTCTCCCCAAAATCAGATCCAAAAAAATGTGTTGTACTTTTTCGAAGAAAATTATTATTATCAATATTTATATAACACAACGTGTTTCAGTTTTCAGAGGCACTAAACGATCTTCTTTGCTATTTTCAACATCACCATGAACGGGCACACACACGCACAGCCACACCGAGACACAATTCAATTTATTTTTGGACGAAAAAATGTATTTGTCACGAGCAGAGCTGCTGTTAGTCTTTTGCTTCTTTTTTTTACTTGGTGGCTCTCTTTTTCTGACTACTAATGTGCACGAGAAAACTCTAATGAAAATCTAAAGCGCGCAGCGCACTCCTTGGTTCTATCGATCGACGGTCGATTGATAGATCAAACTTCTCCACCTCCGAACGAACTCTAAACTACTCTAGCAGGTTTTCTGAGACTTTTGGACCACGCGCCGCGATCCTATCGAGCTGCTCTCACTGGGAACTTTTCTATGACTGACACACACACCGAGCTTTTTCGTATTTAACCGGCGAGACCGAAACTCCTGAACCCCTTATCAGCTGCTGTTGTTGCTGCTTGCCAGCCAGTGAGATATATTTTTTATTATTATTTCTCTGCTAACGACAAAATTCGTTTCGCTCGCTCAGTCTCTGATAAATACAGTGGACTTGGAGTTTTACAGAAATCGATTAAGAATATTAAATGGTATGTAAGCCAATATTAATTACAGTAAAACACTAGTATATTTCAATACAAGTGGTGAAATAGAGGTTATCCACGAATTTACCATGTATTTTGACGAGTGCAGCGAGTAAAAATAGGTAAATGAGTGCTGTAATAACTTATTTCACATGTGCATTGAACGCTATTTTGTGTAATTCTGAATAAAATACCAGTTATAGTTTCGATACGGACTTTCACAAATAACTTATTTTCTATTTAATATCTTTCTCAAAATTTAAAATATTGAACATATTTCTTATTATTTTATTACCAATAGATAATAATTGAAAAAACCTTATAGTCATGTTCCAATTAGTATAAATATGTTAATTAAATTATTTCTGAATTTATTGGTTACAACAATCTCCAAATATAAAATTGTAATAATGTGTAAAATATGAAAAAAGATATATAATCTTTAATAAAAAATTAATGAATAATATTTTAACCGCAATATTTAAAAAAGGAATTTCCAATTCCAATCCAGAATTTTTTAATACGGACGTACGTCACTTATAAAATCTGGAACAGTTTTCAATACCCTCCGGTATTTCCAACAATTAGCCTAATTGGTTTTTCTTCTAACAAGAAAGGGTGATAATGAGGATTAGTGTCAACATTCCAAACACTCTGATAAGTAGTACAGAATTTGAGGTTTTTGAAGAAAAGTACAAAAAAAATCTCATGTCCCTATTTAAAATTCGTAAAACCCCCATTCCACTGTAAAAATACGACAGATAGTTGTTCTCCACATGTTTTACTTCAGAAACCGAATTCCAATTAGTTGGAACAAAAAGGCAAACAACTAGTAGTGGCAAAACTCATTGTAATAGCAAATTCAGCAACAGGCAGGCACATTTCCATTTATCGATCTGTTATTAGTTCTCTATCTCTCATTATTTCACTCTCTCACTTTGTGCCTGTGTCTCAGAGATAATTTTAAGGTGGTTAGACCGAATGGAGGAGAATTGTGGTGGGTGGGCTGAAGGTTACATTGAGAATTGAGTGTGCTGCTCTGGCCCAGATAGAGAATATGGCCAGAGAGAGAGGTAAGGGGGGCACGAGTTCGAATCCCCATAAATTAACGGCTGGAGTCTCGCTTGAAGCACGAGATCTGGTTTGTTTACAAGTGTTTGGTTCCGTTGCATCTCATAAATCCTGATAAATCACCATCAAATATTGCATCTTTCATATTTTCTCCATTTAATTACAATTTATTGGGTGTTGGAATATGTTTTTAACTTAGAGTAAATTGTAATATCAGAATCAAATGTTTGTTTATAAAATTTAAAATAGGAAATATTAAATACTTCAAATTGTCTATTTTAACACGAATAACCTTATAGAAATTAAACAGCATTTTCATGAAAAATTTGTAGTTTAAAAAAACAATATTTAAAAAAAACCTCTTTATTTCTTAAGGTCTTGTTAAATTTAATTTAGTATCCGGTTTAGTTCCTTAAAGCTAATATTAGCAAACTAACTGAAAATAGCCATGGACAAGCAAAAAATTATTGGCTAAAGGTTTTTTTCGTCAAAACTATAATTTTCAAACTCATTTTGAGAAGGTTATTTTTATTAAACTAAAACCTTTTTTGACATTAGTCTTATTAGTATGAAGTATAAGGTTATTTTTTCGTAAAATAAAATTATTTCCATTTTTTTATTAAGTAGTATTTGATTTATCAAGATCTGATCAAGTTTTAATATCGATAAATGAGAAAGAACTCGGAACTTATTCTGACACCCAATAGCAAAGAAATAGTCTGCTGTGCCGAAATTGATCTAAACTGACAGCCTTATTGTTTACTTTCTGCGCTCGGATGGTTGTTGACCTGCCTCAAAGCGACAGTGGAAGAAAAAAACATGTGCAATCCAGACGACAGCTCAGCGTTCAACAAGTGTGTGTCGGCGATTCTTTGACAAATTTAAAGGAAAATCCCATCATTCCAGAAACGAGAAACTCACCACTTCCTGATTCTTGGAGAAAAACTCTCGGTAAATTTATTGAAGCCGCCGTCATCGTCGTCTGTATTTGAGTAACCGAAAAACTCGAATAAAGCCAATGCAAATAAAATGGCAACGTCATTTGAAAACGCAACAATAAATAATGTTGAAAAACGAATTCAGCGAAATGTCGCCTTTTGAAAATTTGAAAGTTGCCAAGTCCGCAAAAATCGTCATAAATTATTTTCGGAAAAAAATGGAACGCGGATCAGGATTCTTTGGGGATTTCCAGGAAGACTTGTTCTCTCTCAAAAGGCTTCTAAACTTTTATATGCTTGCAAAAAAATTAATGCCCAAAAATAATGACGCTAAAAAATAGCACAAGAATGCCTCCAACAGCGCTGCTCGGAGCAAACCAGTTCAGTGAAAATGAAATCTTCCATCGTTTGCACAGCAACTTCAGGTTAGAATATATCGAGAAAACGAGCACTAATTATGCAAATTGGCTTTTTATGCAACTCGGACACCGTTCCAAAAACTGATGAAATGGACGACAAGAATCCAATTATTACGCAACAAGAATCGATTTTTCGACATATTTTCCGTTTCTTTCCTCTTCTCAGCAAACATCTGGTGACATATTTGGGGGCTCGATCAATAAATGGCAAATTGATGCATAATTATGTGAGCGCAATTCATTTGTGTACCTACAATGCGGTTAAAAAATGTAGACATTGGTTGGAAGGTTATTAAGCAAAAGACATTTGTTTAAATATTGTAAATGAATATTGTGGTTTATACAAAACTTTATGCAATTAACATACAAACTAAAAAAATTATAATTAAACGAGATTTTTTGTAGCATAATTCGTATAATCTGTCTCAAGTCAGTTGAGTTCTAAAAATTTATCTATTTTTTTATTATATTTATTTGAAGTTTTTGCTTCCATGAATGTAAAAAATTGAAAGACAATTTTTCTAGGATGAAATTAAAATCATTAAACTTTTCACAATGATTTGAAATTGACTAAATATTTTAAAAGCTTATTTAATTTTTAATTAACACATTGAGTATGCAAATGATTTACAAATTGAAGAAACTCGAATAGGAAAGGTACGAAAATGTAGCTGGTTCATAATTATAAAGTCTAATTTTTCTTCTCTTTTGGCTGGCCATAGTTTAATAGACCATATCTATTTTAGGCGTTCTTAACGACCTGTTGATTGATAACATTCTTTTATTTATTCGTGATTCGTCCGAAAATTAATAATATTCTATCCTGCCTATTTAGGATTTGCTGTTGACAAGCTCAACTAAATTGGACTAAGTGGTGATAATTCTCAACCAGTTGCTACCAGTGTGTGTCATTATCCAATTAGCACTTTTTCTGCTCTCTCCCAATTTTGAATCACCAAAGTCTGAACTCCTATCCGCTCAATTTTTGCAAATCAGTGTCATTGCGCCCCTTGGCGAAATTTGCATTTAGCAACGGAATTGATTAATTTAAATTCCTGTTTCGCCTAAATTCAAATACTCTTTTTTAATTATGTAAAAAACCTAATTTAGTTCTGAAAAAACGAACGGGTTTTCTGATAACAAGGCCGATGCTGTTTCAAACTTTTTACCATTGAATCATTTAACTAAAATTTGTGGAATTTTAGAGAAGAAAAAAAAATAATGCAGGAAACATCTCGGACTTTTGAAACATATAAAAATGCTTCTAAAGGCCGTCAAGCTCAAAACTTGTACCTGATATTAAAAGAAGTGATAGTTTTAGTCACTTCACCAATAAATCAATAAATTTTATAGTTCCGAATTTATTATGTGTTAAGATTTTTTTGTTGCTTTTTTGTAAGTAAAATTACTTAATAAAAACAATAAAGGTAATAAAATAAATCAATTACTTTACCAATTATCACGTTTTTAAAAAAAATATTATGTTTATTTTGACTTTAAAAATTCCTTTAATTTTCTTCTAAAAATATTGAACAACTGAGGAATTTTCATTCAAAAAAATAGTCTTCAATTATAATTTATTTATTTATCATAAACCATAATTTAAAATTACTATGTAGAAATATTTAAAAATAAATAAGTTTGGAAAATAAAAAAATGCAATTAATTTGTTTTGTCATTTTCAAGAACAATCAAAGTGGGCGAACCAAAACCAATTGTATTTAAGTCAAAATGCATTGCGGTGTGACGGGTTTTTTCTGTTGTTCCGCGGAAAAATTTAATTTGTTGTCATTTTTAACGAGTGAATAATAGTTTAGTGCTACTAATTCAAACAGGTAAGAGAATTAATCATTAATTAGTGTTATTTTCAAATTAATTATACAATTTCATAGCGTAGAATTGCATTAATTCATTTTTTTTCTAATCGGAACAAAATTGGCACGGGTTGCTTGATCATTTATTTGATTAAAATTGGAAATTTTATATCTAATAAAATTTTAATTCGTTTGTTTTAAACTTTAAATATTTGGACGAATAATTAATTAAAATAGTATAATTAAAAAATAAAATAATAAAACAATTTTTTTGGGAATTTTATTATTAAAATACAATAGTTGTTAATTTAATTAAAATTTTCTATTGAAATATTCGGGAATTTTATTATTCCAATTTTGTTTAAACTTAATTGGGTTTTTTCAAAATTTGTATGTTTTTCGAAATTAACAGAACAATACACAATGACAAAACAAACAAATAGTTTTTTATAGTCATTATTTATTCGAATTTTAGGAAGTGAACTATTTGGAATTTTAAAATTTATATAATAAGAATGACGTGTAATTTAAATTTTTGGTATGGCATTGTTACAAATTCCATAAAGACGTTTAATTAAAAACTAAAATCCATGGCAAAATAAATATTTTTCTTATCAGTGATTTCCACATTTATATTAAAAATGCCCAAATTGAACACGGTTTTGGTTTATGTATTTGCTTATTATACAATTTAGTATTGAGATAAGCTATCAGTTAATCAATAATATCGGGAAATGTTACGAAATTATGCTGAAATAAAAGTAATTATTTTAATTCATTGAACAGAAAAGTCGTCAAATGTTCAACATTTGTAGGGTATTTTCTAATACGAACGACTAGAAACTTTTAAATGTCCACTCTCTGAGAAACCGAATTGGTTGATGATTTTATGAGAATCCATTGATAACACGACATTACTCTCTGAGAACTTTATAGCAAATTCTCTCTTGAAAATAGAGAAAATTTGTGTTCGTTATTTTTTAAAGTTAAACATTTTATCGGTAATTCTATGAGATGAGATTCAACTCTCATTTAAAGAGAGAACTTGAAGTTGGCGGAAAAATCCGTATTTGACATCATATCAATTTTTCTTCAGTTCGTTTGGCTTATCAAATAATCAAATAAACACCAACAAATAAATCTACACTAAGTTGCATGCAACTGTCATTAATTTTAGAGTTCGCTTTTAATTGGAATTGGATTATTTTTGTACAAATTAAATTAATTATTACAGAAGAAAAACGAAAAATTATTTATTAGTTTATAGTTATATATTTATGACATGAAATTGGTTTTAAAAATCTGTTTGTTTAAAGAAATGGTCGATTTTATAAGTGTTTTCACTTATTTAAAAAAAGGAATATAATTCATTCGTATTGTATTATTAATGACCAATAGTGTTAAATTGTTTACATTTACCTTTAAATTTAAAAAACAGTAATGATTTGTGTTTTACTTTATTCATTAAAACTGCAAATCATTCACTTTTAATTTAATGTTGTTGAACATGTCAGTTTTATGTTGCTAATTAATTATCCACAAATTAAATTATCTAAGCAAATTGGTTAAAGACAGAATTAAAATGAGACGTATTGAACTCAAAATTACAATAATTAAATTAAAATACAGATAACAAATGTCAATCAAATTAATTAGAAATATTTGGAATGCATTTAACTTTTTCAAGCTAATAATGGTAACTATATCAAATAATCCTTGAATGTTGTTAATCTGTTTAAAAAAATTAAGCAATTCATCACAGCAGATTGCACTAAAAAATGTAAGCAACAGACGATCACGTTCCCAAAAAACACGAGTGAAATATTCTAAAAATTAGAACAATTATTTTGGAATATCCTTGATTTGTGGTAATTGGTTTGAAATGCCAAAAGTGAGCATCCCGGAAAAGAGTGGCCAATTATTTTAAAACGATTGGCAATTTGGATAGTAAATAAAAACAAGAGATTAAAAATAAACTAATAATTTAAAATATGACTTGACATTTCTGTCTTAAATTAGAGCCATTATTTTCTAATAAATTCAAATTGTAGTAATACAATAATTTGATTACTTTAAATTAAACTAATTTGTGCAGAAATTAGTTAAAATGATTGAATTTGAAAATTAATTTATAAAATTTACATTTTGGTAATTGGTTATTAAAAGTCATTGACGTTTGACAATTTGCAAGTTTGTCTGGTGACAAATACAATAATTAGGATACTTTATGATTGATTTCATAAGATGCAAAAATCACGTTTTTAAAACATGAGAATCCATTTCTATAAATTGGATTGTTTATTTTAAATTATCTTTGTGTTAACTGATTTTCGCAGAGTCGGATTACTTCACAGTCTTTGCTTTAAATTATATATAATTATACGTCTGCTAAACTTAATCATACTAAAAAGGAGTTTCTAATTAGATTTAAACGCTTTTCAGTTCGTGCATTTCGGCTATAAATTAATAATTAAAAATGTGACTTGCATCTTTGACTACAATTAGAGCAATTACTTTCCAGTTTTATTAAATTTCGGTAATTGATTTTTCGCAAATGTTTCATTATTATAGATTAAATTAATTTTTGTTCAAAATATATTTCAAAATAATGCAAATCATTTAGAAAAATAGGCACTAAAATTGTTCATGCCAAGGTTAATTAAGAATAAGGTTGTGCCGATTTTCTTTTGAAATGCTGTGGGGTCCGTTTGAGTCAGTCAGTTGCAAATGATCACAGCAAACATTTATTGTGTTAACTTTAAGAAATTTACACCATTTCTTTATTTTTTTGAAAGGAAAACCCAAAAAACTAACTTTTGCGGTTATTTGCACATTTCGGCAAAACCAACTTTCTTAATTCATTTTAACACACAATAATATTATCGTAGATACTTATAACACGTAGTTAATTACTTCAAAAGTCTTTTTTCACTTAATTTAAAGTAAACAAAACAAAGTTTGAGAGTGAGGGGGATGACGTCTATCAAGCCACAGTCGCTAAGTCAGTTTATTACAACAACAAACAATCGGTATAACTTAGTATGTTCAGCGACTTTGGTTCATACAAAGGAATGGCCTGGAGACAAGATCAAACATTTTATAAAAAATATTGAAGATAAGTTTTTGTCATGTTTCCAAGATTGCAATAAACAATAGGAGATATAAGAATTTGATCACGTTTCAAGAACATGAGCGAAAATGAATTTCAAAAATTAGATTCATTTCTTTAAATCATCCTTGGTTTGTGTTAATTGCAACAAATAAACTGGAATAATCCACTTGCTCACATTTAATTTTATATAATTATTTGTATGCTAATAAGAATCACTTAAAGAAAGAGTTGTTAATTAGTTATAAATGTTTCGGAATTCGTGCGTTTTAGTAATTTAATTTAAAATGTCTAAAAATAACCGAATAATTAAAAATATAAATTTTCATTTTTGGATACAATGAGTCATTTGGTAAAATTTGTTAAATTTTAGTTGTTGTTTTGTTTAATTATTTATATCAATAATACAGTTTTGCAAAGTTTCTCTTCAGTTATTAGAAATGCCCAAGACTTTAAAAAAAATACTAGATTTTAATAGTCGTTAAAATAAAAGCCAGAAAAATATTTTGATTCCAGGAATTGGTTATATATAAAAGTAATTTTATTTTCATTAGTACAGCTTTGATAAATTAAATTAGTCTATTTTTTATGTCCAATTTCGATTTTACAACCTTGTATAATAAAAGATTATTTATTTAAACGTAATATACACGTATACTCATATATTTCAATTTATATAATTATTAGTATTTTAAATTCACACTTATATAAATAGTAATTTAAATAGTTTTAGAGATAACAATTAACAATATTAGAACTAAAATATTACGCTTTTAAATCACGAGCAATAGACTATTTTCTAGAAATTAGAGTGTCTATTTTTAATTATCCTTGATGCCATGTTAATTGAATTGAATTGAATTGAATTTTTTGCCAAACTAGATAAAACTCATTTTTATATTCAAATATATACAATTATTCGACCGATAATAATTACCATTATAAAATAAGTCAGTAATTAACATTAATTAACGATTCTCAATTTACGTCAGCTTGTGACGGGAAGAAAACTTATATACTGATTATATTAATAAAATATTTAATGAAACTTAATTTGTATTTTAAATGCAGTTTAAAAATATATTAAATTAGAATTTGATAATTAATCAAATCATTTGTAATTAATTGAAAATATATGATATAATGACACTTAAAATTTCCACAATCAATTATAATTGAAAAAATAAAAATTTGTCTTAAAAATTGAGTCATTGATTCATATATTTTTTTTGATGACGTAGAGAAATATTTATCCCACGAACAATCTTCGAATTTAGGTAAAGAATGCAGTTTTGTAGTAAATTCTTATTCGATGGATTATATCCAAAAATTATTCCTTAATAAATTATTTATTTTTATTTTTTCAAAATTATTCTAAATCCGACCATTTAAAAAATGAAATCAAATGCTGACAGCTAACATTTGAAATCAGTATATTAGTCACCAATGGCAGTTTAAGCTTTCGGCTGGAGACGGAAATACTAACAGATGTTTTACTCGTATATAAAAAATAAACATTTATTTTTTGGTGATGTTAAAGCTTTGGTTATTGGTTAAGTCTCGTAAAATAAGTGAAGGCTGAAGTATATAATCAGTGCAGGGAGCAAGTATCCTCACAACATGTTCTCAGGATTGCTTTAGTCCATAAATTTCTGGTAATACTAATACATACTAACTGTTTATATTACTAACATTAAAGTGAACGGACCTATACTGCTCTAGTGTGCGGTGCTGGAGTTTTATTAAACCCGCCTAATAAAACTTTTATTCTTCCCCACCCAAAGGCTTCTCATCTCACCTTTAGAAATTTTCAATACCGATAGCAATAAGATTGTTAGGATCAGGAATGGTGTTAAAGAGGGAGAGCTAAGGCGAATAACGTAGATACAAATTGGAAATTTTATTGCAGGATTGATAGTTTTGCTAACAACAAATGAAACAAATTAGTTGCCTTTGACATACTAAAGCTCTAATTGATTTTATCTTTAAATGATTTACGTGATATGTATATATAATTTCCAAAAGGTGTATGTAGATCCATAAAATAAGTGACAATTAAACAACTAACCCCAAATTGATCAAGTGTATTTTATGTAAGCCGACTCATGTTGAGTTGAAATAAAACCCTCTGTGCAATAAAATATTGAGAAAAGCACTCTCAACTTTATTGGCTCACAAAATACGAAAAGAGAATTCCATTGATAAGATTAAATTATTATTTATTTAACCCTGATTATATTTTATTCATTTCAGAAAATGTTGCGAAAGTTTGCCAGGTAGTTACTTGTCATCACGTCGTCTCGTCGGTATTATTTATTTTATGGGTAAATGCATAAAATGACAATCAAAATGCAGTTATGTCTGTAAATATCTTGAAGTAAGTGATTTTTGGCACATTCATGTGTAAATATAACAGTTGACATTAAGCTGAATTCCACCAAGGACTTGATTTATTGATTTTGCAATTTCCTAACCAGAAGCGCAAGCGTTTTCTTTCTAATTTATTTATCTAATGAGGAAAAGCTTTTTAGCATCTTATAAATTATCCTAAAATTTAAGTAAATATTTATTCATTAAAATAAAAGCACTTTATCGGTGATTTAAATGATATTTCCGGAATTGTAGTATATGGGATGTTCAATGACCTTCTCGGACCTGTCTAGTTGTGATCGCTTTGTTTTAACGAAATTGACGTGAGGTTAAGCACATTGTCAAATGACAAAAAACACGATCGCGCAAAAATCATTTTTAAATATGCAAACATTAAACCACAGATTGTGGAAAATCAAATTTAACAAATTATTATTGTACAGACCAATTAAGTTTGGGAACAAAAACCGGCGGCAGGCTTTCCTGTTCTTTGGCCAGAACAAAAAAAAATTCAAATGAAAAATTAAGTTCCGTATAAACTCAATCAAGGCAGAACACGAGAAAAATATTTGATTTGATTAAATGAGCGTGGCACGCGGTAATGTGCGATCATTAAGAATTAATTTTCCGCGAGATAGAGTGACAAGAAAAATTCCGATGGGAGAATGGATTTCGGAGTATTTTAAGTACATATTTTTCAAGTGAGCGGATTTATTGACCAACCTATTAAGTTTTTTGTCTTGAAGAATTTTTTTCTGAGTAATTTTTTCCGTCGTTTGAAACCTAATTATTTCCTACAAATGACATCTGCTTTCGAAAGGTAAAATGACAAGTTGAAAAGTACGAAAATAATTTTAATTTTTACATTTCATGCTTAAGCCAAATGCAATTTTCGCATCTCAGTTCCGATATTCGATTTTCACATCTGCCATTCAAAAATGCAACACCCATCAAACGTCCAGTTTATTTTTTTAATTAAATTAATTCCAAATTATAAGGTGTGTTTAAAGAAACTACCTAAAATTTATGAAAAGCAATGTATATCAGAATGAAACCAAAGCTCTACCTCTACGGAATTTTAGAGTTTGAAACAAAAATCAATTGGCTAATCTATTTTTTTTTGTCGTTGAAAAACTATAAAAATGGTGAACATTTTCGGTTTTTTAGGATTGAAATATAACAAAATCAATGTACTCAAACATGTCTATTCAAAATCATTAAATATAGAGTCATTAATAAAATACCAGCCTTAAAACCATTTAAAAACGAAATTCTCATAATAAAATATTTAAATAATAAATTTGGTTATGACAACAATATGTAATTTCATTAAATTGGTGACTAATTTGCGTGAGAATTTTGAAATATAACCGCACACGTGCTGTAAAGTAAACCGTTACAGAACCTATTTGCTTTTAAAAACAAGCTACTTTTCGATAAATTCCGTATCGACAAAAACTATTTTAATCTAGATAATGAAAATCTAAAATTATATTTCCTTTTGTTTTAAAACACCCTGTGCTTTTCAGTCACGCATTATTCTTTGTTCAATTCGGCGGACTTATCAATTAAAGGGATTACGAATTGCTGTCTGTAACTCTGTCAATTAAGTACTGCTGGTGTAAGTGTTCGACCACTTGACCATAATAACTTGGAATATTACCATTTCCGGCACGTTTTCGCGATCAATTTGGGTTTTAGGTTGACCAAATTAAAAGAGCAGAATTTTGACATGAAATCTAACCATTAATAATTTGTATTAATTAAAGAAATAAATGTTGTTGTAATATTGCTAAAAAAATAATTGTCAATATAAGATTACGAAAGAAGGGTCAATGTTGCAAAGAAAGTCTAAGCCAAAAATTTGCATAATTATCTTGCAAACCATGGTAAATCTTTTGTCTTGCAAATTTATTTGGCAACACCTCAAGCAGATTTATTATTGACTGGTTTTTGGATATGACTTGGACGAATGGTGGGAAAATGCAAATTAGCAAATATTATCGGCACAGGCTAATAAGCCACAAAAACTATCTTTCGGTCAATGACAAAATATTGACTGAATTTCTCCATTCGTTTGCGAAAATCGAGTTCACTTAATGCCTCCATCCACCTTGACAATTTTCACATCGATTCAGTGTCGCTTTACAGTTCGGTGGACATGGGATGGGCCTCCAACTCTCCACTTGAAATGATTCTCGGGACACCATTCATCATTATTCCGCATAATTATTGGCACTCCAACTCTAACGGTGCCATTATTATTAGATAATAATAACAATTACTACACAATAATGATGCCCATTTTGCACACCGAACATTATCAGCTGATTATGATGATTCTGCGTGACTTTGACGCGTTTCAAAAAATCTCACGATTTGTCCCAATTTGAAGCGACTTCTCTACAATCTTAACGCTTTTGGCATAGTAAATTTAATTATCCATTTGTTTATTTATTGGACAAAATGGCCTTGTCGCTGTTTTTAATTAGTTATATTTTTAGTTTACCTATTCAAAATGAAATGTAATCTGATATCTAACTCAAATAAAATAAATTCCAATTTTTAATATTGAAGTTTTCATAAGTACTTACGTAAATCAAGTAAATTTACAATTATTAGGACATAAAAATAGTTTATAGAACAATAAACCCATTGATTGGTTTTAAAAATATTTAATATTTAAATGCAGATAAGACTGTTTTAAAATTACACGTGCTAATTTATGAACCAATATTAATGCAGTGTCATTTTGAAATATGGAACAAAAATTGGCTTTATTTTTGTAAAATGTTAAATAAAGCGTTACACCATTACACGTCACAGTCGAATATTAAAGTAATGAGTGTTTATGACGAATTTTAGACTTTTAATATTCTTGAAAAAGAGACGAGTTTTTATTAAAATTGGGAGGTTAAATAATTGACGTCAAAACCTTGTTCATCTTAAAATACGGATTTTGTCAAAAACAATTAAACATGAAGTAATTAGTCATAATAACAGAACATCGCATTAACCATTGTCTAAACTAAATACTACTAAATTAACAAGTCCAAATTCTCTAAGGTCTTTAAAAATTATGGTGTTGACGATAATACGTGACTCTCCGTTCAAACACTTTCATCATCGAAATTGAAGCCCTTCGAAATTACCAGCACGGTTTCCATTGTTTGCTCAATTTGAGTTATCGAACCATTTCCAATTGTGAATATCATACGTAGTTTAAATTAGAGTTGCAAAAAACCATAAAACGAATATTGTTATTAGCAAAATTATACGAACTCAGTAGAGGATCAACAAGTTCTTGCACAATAATGAAATTTTAGGACAAAAAATTATGGGAGTGGATATCTATCAAGTGTGAAAATTACGGTATTTGATACAGAAAAAACCTAATTTGAATACAAATGACCCAATATAGGAAAAAAACTAGTTCAAGGTGCACTTTTTTATTTTAGGTGGTTAGAAGGGAGGGTCATTACCGTATTATCAGCAATAGTTTATGTAATTGTCGAGAAATATCAATAATTAAGTGATCGCTTAAAATTCAATATGACACCATTATTAATTTTCAATATTTCACAGAATTTTTAATTATCAGACATTTAACAAACCAGAGATAATTGGGGTAAAACTTATTAATCAACGATGTGATTTTCGTAGATAAAAATACTATGAACCAACAATTAAGCCTTTAAAATCAATTTTATTATATTTCCAAAACAATAGTAGAATTTTCCTAGATTTTTATCACAGACTTCCGCGTTTAAATGACTTATTACTCGTATTTTGCTGATAATCAAATAAGACTGCAGCTCTATTCAATTCCGATTAATCCTCCGACCCGACAGGTTCCATTGAAAAATTAGCTGATTGGAATGCAAAACACCGAACGATGCTTTACGTAAATTATTAAGCAATTATATTTGGTCGAAGGCTTTCGGAAGTCGTTCGCTTATTTTTCATAATTCATTTTATTGGCTCAGTTCATATTACGACTTTGAACTTGTGATAATGTATTATTATTAATAACACTGATCCACCAGAAAGTCATTCTTACTAATTAAATTTTATTTGGAACGATCGATTGTTATGAAATAAGAGACCCAAATCAGCAAAGAAGAATGAAAGTAGTTTGCAAAAAGAGATTTTGAGAGACAAATTGTGCAAGGCGAACAGGGAAGCAGACTGCGTGGGATCGCTTCGAATGTTCGGCAACTTTGGATTACGGGCCTTGAGAAAGCACTGGCCCAATTCTCTATCATTCCTCGTTTTGATGAAACAGAGGAAACTTTCAGAAGATCACTCTGATCTTGATTAATGAAGCGACCTCAACTGACACAATGATCAATGTCCCAAACATCACTTATCAAAGAACGAACACCATCGATCATTGATCATACACTCCATTCATTCTGTGATCCTTGATCATTGCAAAATTTCACTTTTGGCAGTGCATTCGAATTTTCATTGACTGCAACAATGTATATATAATGGAATGATACTTGTATGTCAGTGAATTTTGGGTTGAATCCAAGATAAACAAAAAGAAAACAGAAAAAAACTCACAATTCAATAAATAAACCACTTTTAACGATCATTCGGCTTTGGTCAGGGAGAAAGAAAAGATCATTGCAAAATGTCTCTTTCTCTCTCTCTCTTTCTGATAATAAAATAAATTCGAGACCACATCATCCTGTCGGTCAATAATTAAGGAATGCTCCTAAACTGGTCTC
>JXOV01027912.1:1470-30346 GCA_001014945.1 Clogmia albipunctata
ATTACAGTTAAGCATATTTATCTCTGATATCTACGTAATGTGCCAAAAATCGAACTGAAAACGCCAATTTATATGCAGATGGCTGTTGAAACAGTAAATATTAAAATTTTAAAACAGGAAACGTTAATTAATTTGAAACATAAACCCAGTCCTATGGTATAGCCAAGACCAATATTTTGTGTAGTTTAAGGGCACAATGGCGACCAAATTTTGACTTTTTTTCACTATTGAAATAAAAATTCAAAATTTTCACTGAGTGCCATAAAGTGAAACATTACAAAACTAAAATGGATATCGAAAAGCGTATGTTTCGATACGGGAGTGCAAAAAAACTATTTATTTATTAGAAATCATTTTCGCTTTCAGTAACCTTTATTGGGATTTTTACAATAATAATTTAAATCTATTCATTTTTTAGAAATATTGACATCCAAATATATTTTTGTTAAAATTTATCATTTGATCAGTGTTTCAAGTTTTTTTTAATTTATAAACAATTTTTAGAAAATGGAAATATTTAATAGAAAACCTTATAAAAATAATAATCTTTCATGATGTTGTATTTCTTACTAGACGTTGTTGAAAAGTTGTTATGGATATTTGTTAAAAAAAACTTCTAGTATCTACTTCAAACACATAAAAATAGATTATAAATTATATAAAGTTTTATATAAAACAAAATTCAAGTAAATTATGATTTTATTTTTTTAAATAAAGAAAATAGTTATAATAAAAGTATTATGTTAATCAAAACCATAGAAAATGTTTTTTACATCTCTGAAAGCGAAATTTCAAAATTCCAATTTGCAAATATCTCTAAAGAAATGAACACTAATGTCATTGCAAATCTTTTTTTCTTAATAATTGTTTACAAAAAAGAAAAAAGATCCCATGAATAACAATAACATTTCTTTTGAAAAATGTCACTAAAATCACTGAAGATACACACATATTTATTACAAAGGGTATTACGTCAATTGTCTTACGGCGAATCATTGTAGTATTTGTAGTTAGGTGTTATTTAAAGATTTATTTTGGTTTTCGCAGCACTTTTCAAGTGGAATAAATACAATAACTATAACAATAACTTATCAAAGACACCGCACAATTAAAATACTACGCAAAATCTGATGATTACTTTCAAATTTTTGTAGTTAATACGAATAAAAAATTAGGTAAAAAAAATAGAAAAATCAATGAACTATATTGTTTGATTCATTCCCGAATTTACATAACTCTATTATATTAGATTGTTTATAAAACTAAACATAAAATAAATATAAACACAATTATAGTAAAAAAACATCTGAAATTCACTACGAGTAGAAATTCCCAAGATTATTATTATTATTCTTAACCTCTCCGGATTCAATTAACAACAAAATTGACCTTCAACTTTCTTCGATGCAACGGAATCAAGTAAATCTTCCTACCTTAATTCAGGGTTCTTTTTCCCACTTGATTCAGAGAACCAGTTTATTTGTTGGTTTCACTGTGAAATTGTTTAAAACTGACGATAATGCAATTTGCCGGTAAAACCCGATTTGTCCATTGAAATCAGGTTTCCGCTTTGGTGGAGTAGTATTGAAATTCCCCAGAAAAAATAGACTTAACGTTGGTGAATGGATTCGTTTTATTTTTTTATTCTGTTTTTTTGTTAATTCACTCGTGACTGGATAAATAACACGAAACAAAGATTACAATTTAGAATCAGGTTCCAGTTTGGTGGACACTAATTAACAGTGCCAATGTCTTGATTGTGTGGAGAAGTTAAATCTAATTTATAATGCGATGATCACTGATTTTTGCCGAGAAATTAGTTCTGGGCTCTATGTAACGCACTGCTTCAGGTAAATGTGACACCTCTCAGAACAGCATTCGGCATGTGTGAAACACTGAAAAAAATTAACAATTGATTATTTCGTTATTTATTATTAGAATGTTTAGAGGAATTTACCTTAGCTCCAATAACGAGACATCTATTTTGGACCAGAGACGGCTCTTGTTTGGGGAGTTCTGTTTGGGTTCGTACGTTACAAACTCGTGTGTTTTGACTGTTCACTTGACAGTAGTCTGAACAGCATTGGTTAGAAAATTCACACTATAAAGACAAAAATAGAAAATTATATTAAAGTCATATGTTAAATCTATAAAACTTGAGTAAAAATATATCAACCACATTTAGAACTAGCCTCTCTAATTATTAACAAATGTACAAATAGTTATTTTCGTTTCAAGACGGTTTAAGTTTCGGTTTTCAAGAAGGAAGGCTGTTTCCGCTAGGAGACGAAGTCGACGACGCGAATAGCTTCCTTCGAGAAAACTGAATTAAGCGTCGGGAAACGAATGCTATTTTTCCCAATTTTCATTTGTAAAATAGCACAAAAACTAATTAAATATTTATATGGGAAACATTGAAACATAGCTTTGAATGACTTCTGTCAATAATTCACAGAAACATGCCCTAAATGAAACATTTTGATGTTTCATTCTTCAGACTAGAATAAGAAGAAGAAGTCGAGTGATAAGATGTATTTGTGAATGGAGTTGTTTCTTTTCTTTTCTATAGTACTTTTTCATGCCTGTATCCATTTAGTTTTTCAATCCGTGATGATTATTATGTTTCATTTAACAAAAGTTTCACTTTTTATTGAAACATAAATTAACGAAAACAAGTACTTTTTATATCAAAATTGGGAAAACAGTTTTTATTGTGTACTAACGACTATACCACTGTTTGTAATTTTAAACATGTGCAAATTGCAAAATAATAAGTTTCATTTATGATGTGTGCAATTGCCAAAATCAAAAATAATTGATTGATTTAAAGTAATTTTGAAATAGGAATAAAAAGTAACGCTGACGGTTAACTAATACTTTTGTGCTTAAAAATTGTTATGCTTAATATTATATTTTATCCGAATATATAAATATGTATGTTTTATAAATCGAAAAATAGTTTGACATATGCGTTGAATAAAAAGTTTAAACACGTGCTTAATCACTTTTTTTTATAGAATTACAGTCGCCTCTCGACGATTCGAAACCCGAGGGACCCTTAAAAATTTTTCGATTTATCGAGATTTTGAATTATCAAATGGTTCCATTGTTGCTGCTCAGACTCAGTAACTTTTTAAGTGAAAAGGTACCCGAAATGCTGCAACAAATAATTGGATTCAAATTGTCTAGTGTTAGACGCGGGTGAGTTCGAATTACCGAGTGGTTATGTTAAAAACCAGAGGTTTTTTTTCATTCGAATTACCGAGAGCATAAAATTGAATTGATTTGATTCGAAATATCAAGAGACTTTGTAGAGAACTCTTGATAACTTCGAATTATTGTGAGGTTCCAATTATCGAAGATTTGGATTATCGAGAGTAAACTGTATTACGTTTGTCTGTAAGATTTGTAAATATATTCAAATGTACTTATTAGAAAGTTAGGTTGAAATGTTGATTGATCATCAAGATTGATGAAGTGGTTTGAATAAACAAAATGTTTCTGCAAAAACAGTTTGTTTACAGTCTAAAAACAAATGATTTGTTTTGTAAATACAATAATGTCGAAGTAGACTTTTTTTACTTAAGGCATTTTTTAAAACTTGCTGTTAAATTATACAACAGACTTAATTCGAAAGTTGTTAAAAATACCATATTTTTCATTGAGATATTATGATTATCCTCTTTTATTTGATTAGAACCTTTAATAGACTATGAAAAGCAATTTACTACTTGAAAAGCCCGTAATAAAATAGTAATTGCTTCAAATCTATCAAAAAGTACTGAGTGATTTTTCCTGCTAATTCGTATTAGCATAATTAAAGTGAAATTTATTATCGTGCAATTTCTATACATTTTGTTGAGAATAAAATGACGTCATTTAAAAATCTCTAGAATTTTTTTCACAAAGATTGATGGAAAACAATTGATTTTAAACTATTTAAGTAATTCGTACTATATTTAGAAATTTATTAACATTTGTGTTTGATTTCTGCGATTGCAACAATCTGTATTATATAAAATATACAACACACTTAAAACCGGTCACTATTTATAAACAAGTATACAAAACAGTTTTTTGTTTTGTACTAACGAGTACAAAACTTTCAATCAATTTTTAACATGCGCAAAACATAGAAATAATTATGAAATGGACGGTTGCAAAATTATAAAGAAAAAACAGATCATTAGGAATTAAAGTTTTGAATTTAAATAAGTAGACATTACTTAATACTTTATTGGTAAGTACTAAGTAAAATTGTAGTTATAAATTAAAGGATTTTTTTCTAAAAAAAATTAACAAGAAACATTAAATTCGTCATAAATAGGTAATGACAATTCGTCATCATACATTGGAATTAATTTTGACAAAAAATCAATTTTAAGGATGAACTGGTATAAATATGATATCTTCCAAATCTTGATTAATTATAAACGTCTTATTTAAATAGATCTTTATAGATAATTTTGAAAATCAAATCCATTTACATGATGTTATAATTTTACTTAGGCCTCTGTGGTCGAGATGGTAGCGCGCTTGATCTATTCCCAGGAGGTGCCGGGTTCGAATCCCGATCATTGTCACCAGGTAACGCTTTTCCTAANCTTATTTAAATAGATCTTTATAGATAATTTTGAAAATCAAATCCATTTACATGATGTTATAATTTTACTTAGGCCTCTGTGGTCGAGTTGGTAGCGCGCTTGATCTATTCCCAGGAGGTGCCGGGTTCGAATCCCGATCATAGTCATCAGGTAACGCTTTTCCTAATAACCTTCCTTTCTTTCTACTTTCGTTTATAATTCTGTATTTCAAAAATTTCCTAACCAAAATTCCTAATTTTCCTATCTCAAACTTTCCTCGTCCCATTAAATGAACTGTTTAATTGTGGAAGAGAATGGAACACACCATCTCCTAGAAAAATAGTATACAAAAACCAGTTTCGATGTGAAACAATATTGGACAATTGGCAATGAGATAGTCACTCATTCCAATTAAAACAATGATTAACGAAACACAAACAAAGCTGCCCTATGTCCCCCTGTTGGGATGAAAAAGGAAGGAAAAATAATTTTACTTGATACTATAGATATATTTTAAATGATCCCTGCATTATAAGAATCATCTTGTGTTTTGATACGAGTATCTAAGTTAAAATATAATTTATTAATATTTGTTCACAAAAATTATTATTCCCACATATATGATTTATATCCAGAGCAGAAAATATAACCACAATTTTATTTTCAGAAAATTAAAATTAATACAATTGTTTAAAAAATGAATCATCATCAATAATATTATGAGCTTCTATCTTGACATGAAAAAGTTGGGAATATTTTAATCAATTCCGAGAAAATTCAATGAATCTGAAAACTTCAAATTTCCCATGGGTCAATCTTTAACCCCAACCTCTGATACACTAATTAGAATCTATATTTTATGTGTAAATATTGTTAATTTGTAGAAAATTAAAATGATTGGCAATTTACCGTTGCTCCGTTTTGGCGGCAAGTGGCGGGGTTGACTTGAGTGGGGGTTTGAGCAACTGGTGGTGCGGCTGCTTGAGGTCGTTGTGTTACTGGAGGGTTTTGAGACGCCGTTGTGGACCCTTCGCCCTCTCCGAACCGGTTGACGATGTCGTCGAGGGTGGTGGGCGACCCGGGAATAGTCTGTCCAACTTCAAACACGGTGGAGGTCGGCGGTCTATTGGCGTTGTTGTTGACGTTGTTGTTGACGTTGTTCGGGTTCTGCCAACCGGGATTGGCCTGCTCGTGGGGATTCGCAACACACTTGTACGAGAAGCTGAGACACCTCTGGGAGCAGCACTGAGCGCTGTATTGGCACTGCGAAATGGGAAGAAACGTTTTAATTAGCATTTTAGTTAAACCTATAATGTCTTTGATTTGTCGCGTTGTCATATCTTAATTTGATAGATCGTTCAAAGTTATATAAATTCATGTGCATGACTGCATGGAAAACTAATTCAAATATTTAAAGTGTACTCGTAGATTTGGTTCTAAAAATATTTAACATGATAATGATTAACACTCTCTTAAAGCTTGTTCATTCTGAGTATCTTTAAATATTGCATTTAAAAACGCGATAGAAAATTTGGGCATTAAAGGGTTAAAATTAATTTTGAATAAATAAGATAATTACATATTCTCCTGTAGCCGCACACTGGCGAGGCGGGGATTGATTGGCAGTCGAATTGCCCTCACCGAACCGGTTAACCAGATCTCCGTCGACTGCGTTTGAGCCGGGCGGTGGCGTTGGGTTGGGATTGGGAATTATCACGGCATCAAAGGGACTTTGAGGTGGTCTCGGAACGCATTTGTAAGAGAAGCTCAAGCACAGTCCAGAGCAACAGTCTTCGTGGTATTTGCACTGCAATAAATTAGCAATTTAAATTATACATTATCCTCTCCCACCCAATGTCAAGGCGAATTCCCTCCTCGCAATCGCTCTCCTCTGTACTCACATATTCTCCAACATTTGCACAGCTTTTGGTCTGCCTTTTATCGCGCAACTGGAAAAGTACCCATTATGTTATCAGCTAGGTTTGCAATTTCAATAACAGTAATAGTTAATATTTAATCTGTAAGGTGCACTTAGAAAAACATAAATTCTAAATGCATTTTAAGAAAAGTAATTTCTCCATTTGCCCATGAGTGTTCTATATAATTTTTAAACATCTTTTGTGGTTATAAGATTATTTTCAAACATAGATTAAATTTACCTTGACATAATTGTGCCCTGTAAGAGGTTCTTTCAAACCAAAAACCTCCAACAAGACAAAAATTTCTGTTCTAGTTCCTTTTCTTTATTTAATTTTTTTATTATTCAACATCAGCTACTTGTTCTCCATTGATCCAATAAATATAAATAAATATGAATTTACTTTATTAAACTTCCTCAATATTAAGCAGAACTGTTGTTTTTCAATGCTAAAAAAATTTTGCTTCCTATTTATTGAATTTAAATAAGCGCAAAACTTTTAGGGTTCATAGTTATTTATAAAACAAAATCGATATGTAGAGGCATTATTAAATACTTGGGTTTATTTTAAATCACGATCGTACCGAGTGTTTTTAAGATGGCCCGTAGAACAAATTGGTTATTGGTTACTGGTTGGTGGGCGCAGAACCCGCTCGGGGATTATAGCCCTTATTCACTTATAAAATATGTGAATAAGATAATTGTCCAGATGTACGAAAACATGTCATTAAGTGTATGGTGGACAGCCATACGCCCCTCCACGTAATTCGCCCCAGCTCTCCCTGCCTATCAGCCATTCTGACCCTAACTAACTTATTGCTATTCTAATATTAGTTTCATAAATAATCCGGAGAGTTTTTGGACAGGAAAGGGTATAAGTGTAATACAACCCGTCATTCAGCACCGCACACGAAGGCAGTATAAGTCTACCCACTTTAATATTAGTAAAACGGGCAGTTATTATGAAAAACTAGTTATTCATGGTTCAAGTTGTAAGAGTAATTTCTCCCCTTAACTGGAAGGGATTAAAAATTAAATTTAAAATATAATCTGCATGATTTTGATTAGACAATCTCCCAAAATCCAATATGAATCTATTTCCTCGCTTTAGATAATATATTGCCGTAGAACAAAAGTGCATAAAAATCAGTTTTTATCTTTCAAGTTTATTAAAATATAACATTACTAAAAGATTGAAGTATATATTAAAATAGTTTTTTTTATACAACTAGGCTGTTAAGAGAAGGCATTATTAAACACTTGAGTTTAAAAAGGCCCGTGTGTTCAATAATGCTTATCGACTGTGTTTTAAACAAGATTTGATGCAATTTATGGGGGTGGAGGATGTCCGGCAATTTTAGGGTGTATTGTGGTAGAATTTGTTGGTGAAAAGCTTAAATTTCGTTATACATATTAGGTTTAGTTACAAATTTTCTATGTATTTTTTTGTCATTTGTTTTCTTATATTGTACACGCCTCGTGGCCGATGTGGTAACGCATCTGTTATTCGTATAATTAGTGGATTAATAAACATTAATTCAATTCAAATTTTATCTCGCAATGTTTACTGTTTCATTCCCTAATTCTACAGTGTGATAGGTAAAACTATATTTTGTGTCTCTTGCTTGCACACAGAAAATATCATTATCTGTTAAATTCAAATATAAATTTAATTGCAAAAACGGGAAGTCGTACCATTTAAATTTAAAATAACCGATAAAATAGTCAAAACAACGGCTCAAACAGTTAAACCATACACAACGTTACAGATGTCCATACCAATTTGATAGATTTCTTTACGATGGTTACACTTTAATAATAAAGTAAAAGCAGTACATAGTGCTCTAGAGTATTCTCTTTTGAAAGAGTATTATCATATAGAATTATTATTAATCTTATTTTGAAATAAGATGAATACTACCAAAAAACTGGTATATTATTTAAGTATATAATTTGTATAAACCCAGACCACATGATCTTGAAATCCACTTTTAAACGTTTAATTTTCAGGTTATTCACCAATTTTCATTGCCTTATCCTTCTGAAAAAGTGATTCCCCAATGAATCAGGTTTGTTTACTCGTACATTACATTTGACTTCAAATTGTGCATTTCCAAGATCCAGTTGGAAAGAACTTCATTTAAACTGGATTTTAATTACTTAAGTGGTTAATCTAGTTCAAAAACCGAAATAGTTTGGTTGTTCTATAGTCTTCATATTCGGTGTTAATGCACCTATTTATGATAAACTGGAAAAAAGACTTATGTAAAAAGTTGTTTTGATCTTGTTTGAAAGTGAATAGTTACGTTATTGTTTAGATTGGACCTTTAGGAATCCTAATGATTGTCTTACTTGATAAAAATAAAGCTGAATTCTTGTAAGTTTACAATTAATTCATTATTAGAATTGCTTCGTTATCAGATTTGTAACGATCAGGAAATAATATTGATTATATAATCTGTTTTATGTTTATAAATATGATGTTTTTTAATTGATTATATTTTCCCAATACGATCTTTTTATTAAAACATATTAGAATTAAATGTTTTTGAATTATATTATTATAATATAAAACGATTGAAAATCATTTTATTAATTTTAATAGTTATTTAAACAACGTGTAGGAAAAATGAACGATAATTAAACTCGAGTAGAGTTCTAGAAGATTCTAATAGATACGAGTGTTTAATTATGTGTTTTTCCAACCAGTCTTTTATGAAATTCTATACAATTCGCAAATTTATTAGCTATTTTATTAAATTTATTAAATATGAAGTAAAGACTAAGAAGACATTCCAGTACTAAATTGTGGTCTAAACACATACAATTAAGGGAAGAAGTTGTCAAGCGAATAGAAATTTAGGTTTCAATTTTTCAATATATCACGGATATAGAGCACCAAGCACTATATCACTGATATTCATGCAATATCATTTAAACCACATTTAGAAGCCAGAACCAACATTTAAGACATTTTTTTCTTTTTGCCATTTAATGTGAAAAATTAAATTGATTAATAAATCATGGCCTACTTTATTATAGAGACATGAAAAACGTCAAAATATATTTTCATTCTACGCTTACTAAGAATAAAAATTATAATTTTTAGTAGTTGAATTTTGATACAAAGTACTAATTTCGTGTATTTATACGATTTGTTATTGTCTGCGGGTATTGAATTATACTTTATTCAACACTGTACGATTATAAAATTTCTAGAGGAAGCATTGGCTACTAGATTGTACACATTTTTAAACAGAATTGTACAAATATTTTTAAAATTCAAAACTTATTATTTAATTAATCTACCAAATAGAATTTTTTTTTAAATTTGTAAATTTTAAAATATTTTTAATATTTACCCTTTAATACTTATTATTGGGAGAAGATTTTAGTCATTACTGATTATTAAAGATCATCTTAACTATTCAATAAACCTGAGTAAAAATTTGAATTTAAGTATTATGGCGAAAATCTGTAAACCTCAATACTTGTTTTGCAAACAGAATGATGAATTCTACCAATTGTGTAATTAATGTAGAATGAATAATTGCTTTTGTTGACCACAGACAAAAAGTATAATTAAATTATTTGGGCAATTCATTTTCATCTGAATATTCATTCTGTATTGCAAAAGTCAACAATTGACACACTGCTATTCACCATTGTTAATCAAAAACCACTCATTAAAATGGAGATCACTTTCATTCACATGACATTTTTTTGCGTTAAAGCTGCTTTCTCTTGCGCAAAAATATAGAACATCGAATTTCATTTGCAAATTTTAATGTGAGGTCAACAAAGTCCGGCGTCTTACTTGATTGCTGTCTTGTTGGCCATTAATTGCTGCCGCCTGGATCGCACTAGTTAATGCAAAAATGCAAATTAAAGTCGCACTAATTCTTTTCATTTCCATTTTGGGTTTTGTTTTAATTAGGTTTGGGTCACTTTGGAACAATCCCAAACACTTTTTTTATGGATTAATCACTGAAAATGAACTGATCTGCTTCGGATTGAAGTTTTTCAAGCACAAACACTGATAACCTTGCGATTTTTTGGTTTTATTTATTTTAATTTCTTTGACACACAACTCACAAAAACACTTCTCTGCTTCAGTCCACGATAGATCACTCGACCGTTCCGTATAATTGCCACCTCTTAACTGCGCTGCAAACAAAGCTGAATAGGTTATAATATACCGCGATCCGATGCCGGTTTCCGATGGATCGTATTACTAAAGCTTGTAGTCAAGCTTTTTTTTATCAGAAATAGTTGGAAAATATAATTTTATTGATAAATAATTTTATCGCTCAGAAAATGTTTGTTTATTGATAATTATTAAATATTTCAGTAATTTCCCCGTAATGGGAATTCCTTATCAATTATTATCAATTGTGTAAAATATTAATTTGTTTAATCTAATGATTCATACCGAAAAAAAAATATTAAAGAAAGCAAATGATTCTACATAACAAAATTTATTTTAAATTATAAATATTTAATATAATAATCAATATAATAATAATAATCATTTTTAATAAATAATAAATTAGTTCAATACTTGCGTTAACTTATTTTATAATTAAATAATTTAAGATTCATTTATGCATTTTTGTTGCTTAATATTGATATTATGACATTCAATTTTGCTCTGTCAAAGTCGTGTGCTTTTTCTTTATTATTAAAGTGCGACCTCCCTAAAAGAAATCCATTAAATTGATATGTTAGTCAGTTTTGAAGGGCGTGGCTTACCTGTAATTTGTCAATATTAACGATTTTTTTTAAAATTTTATTGAAAAAACCACCTATTGGAAATTTTTTAACTACGCCTTGCAGCTATGAGTAAGAGAGGGATGCAAAATATTTCAAATTTTTAATTTAGATCCGCTTAACAAACTTTTTAAAAAAAACAATTAATTTTTTATTTTTGTTTTAAAAATAATAAAAATTTTTCACTAAAATTTATTGTCTCAAAGTCTTTCTTATAGTCCAAGTGTTTTAGAGCATTCAATACAACATGTAATACTTCCTCTATTATACTGGAAGAGTGTCTCGGCTAAACTAAATTTTAAGTTTAAATTTTTATATATGTTCCGATAACTTTTTCAGATCATTGTGATTACTTATTTAAAAATGCATAAAGTTCTATATAAAACACGGTCGATAAGCATTATAAACACACGGGCTTTCTTTAAACTTTAAAAGACCCTAGTGTTTAATAACGGCTTATCTTATCCACCTAGTTTTATAAATAACTTTCAATTATTATTTATGTCATTTTTGTTTTGCTAATTAATAGTTATTAATAGTTTAAAATAAAAATTAAGCTTACTCAGCTCCTTCTTTAATTTCAATAACAATAAACATTTAATACGTAATGTGCACTTAAAAACAATAAATATGAAATATTTTTTTACTATTTAATTTAAATGTATTTTAAGAAAAGAATTTAGTCCATTTGTTCATGAGTTTCCCATTTAAATTCTATTATGATTTTTATATTTTAAGACGCATTAGTATATAATTACAATATATTGTGGCTCATAGTTATGATAAAAAATCTTAATGAGGACACTGACTTCAATATTATTAAAATTTATTTATTTTACTTCTGTATTCTCTCAATTCTCTTGCTTTTGAATATTGATTAGAAATTTATTAAAAATGAATTTTGCGGAGTAAACCTGAAAGCTAGTATGGTGATTAATTTCCGATCGCTAAAGTGATACTTTTCAAAAACACACTCATTCATTGGTGTTGTCTGTATGTAAATCGTCAAAAGCGTAAACGTTGTTTTGGATGCGTTTTGGGACAAAACCCAGAGGGAGATGACGCACCATTTGGAGATATATTCCAAAGATCGTCAAAGGGTGGTCATAAATAATAAATCACAATTTGGATATAAAATTTCCCGCATATTTTCACCAATGGCATGTCAGCTTAACAATTAGACTCGCTTTGGGTAATTCGCAAATAAATAGAACAAAGATTATTGCCGAGTGTTTGGCCTTTCCCCCGGATAGATAGATGCCCGCTTCAGTGTTTGTCTACTACCGTCGTCGTGTTATTGGAGCTCAAACATGCGTTCCGTTGCGAAAGCCTCCTCCATAAATCCTCCCATCTATCAAACAATCGACACTCACCGCCGTGGAGGCCTCAATTAGGCCAGACAGAGACTGTTTGTGTTTGTCTACCATGCATCAAACACACGACGATGATCAACACTCTGTTTGTCTGTTGTCCCGTAATTGAAATGGACTCCCCGATTATTTGCCCTACAATTTAAGTACGCACCGATAACGTCTCTGGCTGGCCATGTTTAGAGACTCTCCAGCACTGTTTGTTCTTGTAATCTCCAGGGATTACAGAGAGTCACCTTACCGGTAAATATTTTACTGAGCTGGGAAGTCACTTAAATTGTTAATTGATTACTGCTCCTCCGAGGAGTGTTTTGTTAATGCTTAAACAATGGCCATGGAAATGACCACAATTAATTTTTTATTGGTTAATCAGAAATGCCATTTACTCGTATTATTTAATTACTATAATAAAACTCATTAAACGTAAATTATACGCCATTCAATATTCATTCAAAATATTGCTACTTGAATTTGATTATCCTAATCAAAAGGGCTACAATAGTACACTTTTAAGGATCATAAACTCGGGTTTTGGATGATTTGTTTGATAAGGAGCACTGATATGTTCTACGTGTAGAAATAAATCATTTCAATGTGTTTGAATATCGGAAGCAATAGATTTATCTAAACTAATTGGAATAAATTGAATGGAAAAATTATTGACGGTTGAATATTAAAACCCGAACTATCAGTATTAATATGAATGAATTGAATGAGAAATCACTTTGTTTATTTTTATTATTTTATGAAATAGGAATTTAATGTCAATTATAATTAAATTCAAATAAACTATTAATTAGAATCAACAGATAAAAAATAGGTCAGAATTAATTAAACCAAAAAACCATTTTATAATCCTAAATTCAACTTTTATAATCTCAAACACAAAAACTGATGCTGATCCAATTAAAATAATATCAAATGGTTTATCTCAACTTTTTAATTTTATGAATTTATTTTATGAACTCTATTTTTGCAATATGGTGTCGAATAAATATGGTTCTCATTAAAAATGAATAAAATGGGGTTTATTCCAAATAGCCATAATTACGTTAAAAAGAGTGCCCTAAGTGAATAGCTTGATATCCCAATTGGCTTCGAGACTGACGAGGCTAATCACTTATTTGCAAATTCTTGACCTGGCCACAATTTGTTGTCCATTTTAATGGATCGTCTCCATTAAAGTTGTAATTTTGTTACCAAACCGAAATTCAATTACTCTCTCTCTGTGAAACACATGATGATGCTGGGAAACGCTTGTCGTCTGAGAATGCCAAACGCTTGTCCTCTATCTCTCCCCTTCACTGGGGTCGGTTTCCATGTCCCAATTTCAACTAACAACCCCAAAACAATCAACGTGTGGCTTTTGGGCTATAAATAGCGCCCGTCGTCGTCTCGCTCCAAATTGGAGCCAAAAGCTCACCCGGTTTATGAAAACCGAATTTTATTAAAGCCATTAAATTCTCATCCACAAATGTAACACGGTGTGAGATTTGCTGTGTGCCTGTGTTTGTTGAGCAGGTGTCATGATAAGCAAACAAACAAGAACTTTATCTACCTATGTGCCAATGTTTATTTTTAAATTTAACGCCCGTTAAAATCGATAAATTTCAACAGCGCGCTGTTCATGTCGTCTGTTTTCCAAAATCCAGTCCATGTCCCCCCAAAAATGCCCTTTAGCGAATGCTGGTCTGCCATCAGATCGGGAACGACATGATGACATCGTGAGTCTGTGTGTTGGACTGTGTTTCGACCAGGTCGAAAAAGGACAATCCATTTTTATTATCACACACAATTCGGACACCTTTATCTTGTCACTTTTATCGGCCAAAATAACATGATTATTGAATATTTTATCGACCGTAATATATAAAGTCCTGTAAATTTAAGAAAACCCTAGATTATATATCTCATATTGTGAATAATTCAAGATATATGTGGATGTCAATAAATTGTTTCAGAGTTTGAAATATTTCTATGCTTACGATTAGTTCATTATGTTTACGGTTGATCATTAAACTATGCATAGCAAAATATCTTAAATAATACACGATTTATTAGATTTATTATGGATAAAAATTTAAAAATACCTTCTATTGACCTGAAAAGATTATAAATAGGTAGGGTTAACTTTGTTAGAGACGCAATACTCCCTTTAAATAAGGGTAGGAAAAAAATTATTTCGTATTTCTTTTTAATTAGAAGTAGGTACTTACGGGAATGACTTTTCACCGGAATACGTTACCTTTTTCAGTCGCCGATTTTCTAAATCCCGATGAAAGAGAAATCTTAATTGGTTCTTAAAAAGTATTTTATCAATTTAGTCAAAAGCTCTGTGTTTGTATTCGTGTAAATTAAACTCGGGACGGACAGTTGGATGTTAATTTATTCATGGCTGAGAGTAGACTAATGAATAACAATTAAATCAGCGCTCAATGCACTTTGCAAAAATGAAAGATGCTTATTCGACGCATTTCAGTCGAGAGGGCCTAAAGAGAAATAACGGGGGTCGAATAGAGCTGGGATGAAGTCGCCGCAAACTTTCATTTGATATGCGCCGTCACAATATATTTGTTTAACTAAATTATAGTTTTATTAAGGGAATAAATTAGAAACAAGGGTTCAGAGAACCGAAACAACTTAGTTTTGGCAATCAAAAAGGTAAAATAAAAAGGCGAAAAATTAGGCTGATTAAAATAAATGTGTTTCTTGTCATAAAATGGGTTCAGGTCGTAAGTAATGCACAAGATTGTAATAATTGTTGAAAATTCTGCGCCAAAAAAACTAACAGATATTGCAATTTATCTAAAATGGCACAACGGTCAATCTACCATACTTTTTGGAAGATATATCAAATTTCCCGTTATGTGTTTTCATTAGATTTTTTTCAATAAAAGTTCAAACCAAAAAGTATTAATACGATAATAAGCGATATTGATTTGCCCTAAAACCAATCGAATTTACTTAACGTTTCAATTCACTATTTATAGCCCTTCTTCCAAAAAGTATGGCATCTCTCTTAAGTTTATATTCTTATTTAAATTAAAACTATTTTGTTTAAACTTTCGTCATTCAATCCATTTACATTGCTTTGAAGGGAAAATATTTTCCTCATTAATTTTTTCATTATAACAAAAAAATTAATTAGCAACGTAAAGTACTGTTAGTTTTCAGATGATGGAAGGAAATCGATTTCATGTTATCAACTTATGATGTCATTACAAGTAATTTAAACTTCATTCAATTAAAGTGGAAAGTCATTTGAAGCTCAACATAGTAATAAAGTTTGTTCGGGGGATGTGTTCGTCATTTATAAATAATTGATTTTAGTGCACAACATATGCCTTCATTATGCATTCAATTTCCTGTTTACCCTACTTGGTGCATTATTAAATTATAACCTAATAAATATTTCATCTAAATAGTTATTGCTTGTAAAAACATTATTTCATAGACGTAATTGTTGCCTTCCCTTTAAGGCTTTATTTTAATGTAAGGAAAATGAATTAATTTGGTTTTAAATCTAAAATTTGTTAATTAGATGTTTTTAGTTGATCTAAGCTTTGTTTAGCTGAAAATGGTTTGACTAATACACTCCATTTTACTTGTTTAAGGACGCTGTTTTTGATTTATATTTTAATTAATATCTCAAATTGTGTCAATCCAATTGCAAATCTTTCTTGCAAGAATGAAGATGAATTCATTGACCACCGTCTGGATAAAAAAACAAGGGTCTAGGTTTATTGCAGGCAATAAAAAGAGGCGACGACCTTAAATGTGCGGGTTTTTTCCTGCAAATTTCCCATTTCACTTGTATAAGGACTCTAGTTGTTTTAGTTTATTGGAGCCATAAAACCCCATTTTTTGTTATTTTTATTAATTGATTTAGTTGTTTGCGTCTTATTTAACATATTTCAGTGACATTTATATTTTTCCTCAAACTTGATTTTTTAATCAATTATAATGAAAAATATCGTTATTTATGAATTTATTTAAGAAAACCCTTCAAATATTACAAAATTATACAAAAAATTAATCAAATGAAGCTGATTTTATAATTTAATATGATTACAAGTTATATTATTGCTAAATTATATAGGAAAAGTGGTCAAATTTCAGGGTTTTGGTCAAATGAATATTGGAACTCAATTAAATTATTTCCGAATCTCAAACAAAAAACGCTATAAATCATGAACTATTGCACCTATCTTNAAATTAATCAAATGAAGCTGATTTTATAATTTAATATGATTACAAGTTATATTATTGCTAAATTATATGGTAAAAGTGGTCAAATTTCAGGGTTTTGGTCAAATGAATATTGGAACTCAATTAAATTATTTCCGAATCTCAAACAAAAAACGCTAATTGTTTAAATAACTATTTGAAAGGCTTTGTTGGTTTAATGATTTGTTTGGAAGAGGGTTTAGTATTGTTTGAATTTGTAACTGGTATTTGTAATTTAACCGATTTCAATGGTTGATATTCACATAAACAATTAATTTGCAATAGTAATTGGTTAAAATCAACAAGCATTTAATAATATTAGAAATTACTTAATGAAATAAAAATGTTTTTAAAAAAATTACTTTATAGTAATCGACTTTCGTTGAATTGCCTACATTATGGCGTATTTCAGCGGTAAGTAGATTGACCATGTCGTTCGTCGTCGTCATTAACTGTTGGCTAATCAATGCACCAGAGAGGAGCAGTGGCACAAATGGGAATTGAATAAAATATCGATCGAATCGCGGCCATAATCATTACCCATGTAATTGAATTTGTGGCCTGGATCCTTTGGAACTCGGGCGAGAGGACTTGTTGCGGAATGCAAAATATGATAAATTTAAAATAAAACCACGCTCAAGCACACACCAACACATGTAACGATGGTGCCAATTTAAAATCAATATGGCTGTCACCATTAGAAATAATAAGCATTCATGGGGATATCCAATTTAACGGCCATAATTCAATCGTTGAGCGATTTGCTGACGGAGCAAATTTCCCATTTCCGACGCGACGCGACATTTCCTCCCGTTTTCCAGAGCCAGCATAGTCCTCGTCCCACACCTCCTCATCCTCTGTTGCTTCTGGCTGGCCCGGATTTTTCCGGAAGTGAACAGAACAACAGGTTGTTGAGCAGACAACAGAAATGCGGTGAATTGAAGAGCGAGGCCCTTTTCTGTGTCCGAAAGAGGGTTAACTGTGAGGACTTTGATTCAATTACGGCCCAATTTTGACTCCTTTCGGGCAAACAAGAGAAGGACTTTAAGGCGATTACCCCGCCCGGAATCGGGAAATTGGAAATCATTTGACCCACTTATCGGCTAAACGATGCCTCACCAATCAAATCGCTCCTCGAAACCGGCTTTTGGATTTTCGAAGCTTTGTATCGCCTCCATTATTATTTTTAAAGGCACATTCCGTTCGTCCGTCTGAAGAAGGCAGCCACCATGCCGAGAGAAAGTTTAAAAGTAATAAATTATACCCAAATTGCAACCACACACACACATCCCGAGATTCACGACCCCTCTTCAGATTAATGAATAAATTATTGAGTTGCTGCGGTGTTTAACACAACACAGATGACGATACTTAAAAAATTTTCCCTTTCAATTCCTGTAAGGAACATGGGGGGTCGCAACCTCAACCAACGGGTTTTTGCGACATTTCGGTGACTATTTGTTTTCAGTGTATTATTAGTCAATTAATAGCACCTAGACCAGTTGAAAAAGGATCCAGTCAATCCTATCCGCCCAGGGATCGAACCCTTGACTCCGAAGAGGCAGCCGGATGCGTTAACACATCGGCCACGAGACAGACGATACTTAATTAGTCCAAATCTGACTTTGATATGGTTAATAAAATACTTTCACATAGTTTTAGTCAAAGTTTTGTTGTGTTAAGTTTGTCATTTCAAAGAGAATCTCATTAATTGGATTCTTGCTAGATCTACATAACTGGAATTTAAAAATAACTTGTCAAAACACTAATTAAATTTTATATATTTATCGATTTATTCACCATATCAAACGTTATTTATTGACTTTATGTTATGTTCGAATAGCTTCATCATGTTCAAGCCAAATTTACCGGTTATTACCAAATACTGGACTTGAAATGAGTTCAAATAACTTAAACACGAATTGCTTTTATTAATTAATATTTAAGTATATTTAAGCCAAATTTTAAAAAATTATCAGTGAATCCATCTTATTTTATAACATAGTTCAGATCTGAAATTTTTCCGATTATTCAGTTATTTATTTATGAGATGTTTCGACCCAAATTAAAAAAATATTTCAAAAAAATCCCAACACGGTGGCTTTGAAAGTTATAAAGAATATGTAATGTAATGTAAAATTGGACCAAATAAACCCATGACTGAGTTATAGCCCTCACCCGAGGACAGTATAGGTCAAACACAGTATAAGGGAAGGGTTACTTTGGGATAGACGGTTAGTAAGGTAAAGGATCAGTTTATAATGAAGTTAGTGTTAGTTTTTATAATTTTTATTAGAAAGATTTTATAGGTGAATTAAATCCATTATAAAGAATAGTAAACCATAAATTAAAATTGACCCGCCATATCAACTTTTAACTGCAATTTGTGAAATAATTTGTAATTTGTATGAATTACAAAAATAGTTGTATGTTAGACATGTGTGAACTGATTTTTTTTCTCTCGTAAAATTGTCAACCAAACGTTTATTAACATAATTAAAAAACATTTGGTTAACATATTACTTACATAAATAACTATTTACCCTTTTACATTATGATCAAAGGGATGATTTTAATTTTGTGCAAATCATCTCGAACTTGAAAAAGGACATATATTCCTTATCTACTGTTTGTAGGTTATCTTTCCTTATTCACAATTTCTTGAGTTAAAGAGGTATGAATTTTTCAATCTCTGCAATGTATAATACTCGTAAAAAAATTCGTAAACTATGTTATTGAGAATGAAACTCTCAAAATAAATTACACAGAAAATTTAAGTGATTTAAATTCCATAATTCATAACTAACAAAAAAAATTTAAGAAACTGTTTGAAAAAACATAATCACTTTTTTTAGAAAATAAAATTTATTTAATTTATAGATATAAGAATTTAATAATGAAAAACTATTCCAACATGCTGTAATTAAATTTTTATTAATATGTTGATATTAAAAATAGTGGTAATTTTATTTACATAAAAAACCTGTTCTGTATCTGTAGTTTTTAAACTGATATAAAAGTAAAAAATGAAAAAAATGATTTTGTGCGATTCTGTATCGAAAAGTAAACTGTTCTTCACGCAAATTGGTTCTGTAACGGTTTACTTTTCTGCACGGAGCGCTGATATAATTTTGCAAATTTTGCATGTCAAAACCATTTTGTGGTGAGTATTCTCATCTCACTCCAATAAAGACACTGTCTTACTTGTACACATTGTGTCCACAATTTGAAAAAACCGCTGCGAACGGTTTTTATTTTTAATTATCGATTAATTGGTATTTTTTAGAACTACACAAAATAGCGTTCGATACATATTTGAAATCGGTTATTTCGCACTCATTTACCTATTTTAACTCGTTGCGCTCGTCAAAATACATAACATATTCGTGCTGTTATAACCTTTATTTCACCACTCCTATCAAAATATACTTTTTCTAAAACGAAAAATAATTTTCATAAAATTTGTGAAAATTAAATTAAATAACCCTTGCAAATCCAGTTAAACCGTTATCTAAGATATTCATGGTTTCGAGGTCACTTAAAACGACAACTGATTAGATAATCCCAGGTAGCTGATTATAGATTATCGATTTGGAGCAACTTTTCTAATTCACTGATTCGGATTCAAATTATGGACTGTATCTCAATTTCGGCAATTATTTTCGATCCATTGATCCAGAAATACCTTTTTAGATGATAATTCTCGCTGCAACTGATAACGAGCGCCTTATCTGTTTCAGTGAACAGTGATTTTTATTAAAGATTATGGAAATTGTATCAATTTCAGATTAATCGATGTTTTGAATCTTTCCAGGATGTTTGATATACTTATTAGGAAAATTGTTGCTCAAGGGCTCAATAATTTATTGTTTATATAGATAAAGCAAACAAATTAAAATAAATAATATAAGAAAAAATATTTAATATAATTTATTAAATTTCTAATAAACAATATTTGATTTAAGATAATGTTTAAGAAAATAAAAAAATAATGAAGCTTATGGGACCTAAATCGTAGACCTTTTTATTTTATTAAATATTAGCTTTTATCAAATATTATTGATTAGGAATTTATTCAATTTAATCTGCTTTATCTCTATAATTAATTTTTGTAATTGAGTAAATAAAACCAAACTTTTACCTAATGGATTTTAAATTGAATAAAATCCCTTTAATCAAAAAGAAAGAACAATAGATAAATTAATTATTCAATTCACCATTGTTAAACTAGGTCAAACTTGCACAATCGTTCATAAAGGTACTCTCTCAATATTTAAGACATTAAACAGCCAACGAGTGGGAAAATCAAATTTGTTTGATAATCGGAAAAGTTTGTGGAAATATTGACAGAGGTTTAATTAAATTCTTATTCCATTGCCGGCCGTTGTGCGAAAAAAGTAATTTTCTTTGCGAACAAACCGAAAGCCACTAAACGTCTTTCAGCTGTCAACTCCAACCATGTCTGGCCGCCTCTTCGACAGGTTCGACGCGGCCGTTCCCCGTTATAATTACCTAATTAATGGAATTGTAACAGATTTCCAACATTTGTCAGCTCCTTGGTGTGATTAGATGATGCACACTGGCCACTTTCAATGGATTTGATTACCAATTCAGATTTACAAAATACTAATTTTTTTCGAATTAATTTTTCTTGTGCATGATAGAGGATTCTGAAAAAGAATTATCCCTCCTCTCATACAAAACCATTTATTTTTGTTTCTTTTTAAGCGTTTTTGTGTTAAAATAAATCCTTTTGCTTAGTAAAGCCTATCGACCGTAGTTGAAACAAAACAATATGTTGAATTTCTTAATACAAATTTATTTTTCGTTTCTACACAAATATACATCTAAAGATGTAGGGTTTATTAGTTCAACATAAATCTGTCTCCACAAATAAAAAATACTCTAAGCTATTTAATTGTTTTTAATCAAACATGTATCGAGATTAATTTTTTCTTATACAAAAGTATTTATTTTCTTATTATCAAAAAATATGTAGAAATATTTTATTTTAAGTATAATGAATTAAATTTTGAGAAATAATTATTTTTTGTGTTATAAGAGTGTAAAATGAGCCGTTTTTAACGAGAACATATGTGAAATGAATATTGATACAGCGGTCTCTATTTGAACGGTTTTCGGATACTATTTAACCGTTATAACGACCTAAAATTGTAAAAATTGTACAGTTTTTTTTCTCAAATTTTTTTTGCCACAAAATTATGACTTTGGAAAAATTTAATCGTAGTTTATGACTTTTGGTGTCTTACTACACCCTTTTTCATTGCAATCGCAACTTTTTTCATTGCACTGTCAAGGTCCGCCCATTTAAAATACATGGCCAGACCTTGACATTGCAAACAAAAAAGTTGAAATTGTAATGAAAAAGGGTGTAGTGAAATTAAAATTTTAATTTTTCACTAGTTTAAAAAACTGACGCATTATGAAACTCAAATAAATGTCAAAAAGCTAACCTTTCGATACGGTTAAAAAATTTTATTACCGTTTTTGATAAAATTTAATTAATAGTGGAGACATATTTGTGAAATAATTGTATTGATATTGTTTCAAATTATAAATGTGAAATAAATCGAATTAATTTCAGTTAAATTATGTAAGATTTCTATATATTATATTTTATATTTTACTCGTTTAATTATTTGATTTAAAACTTTATTTATTAAAAATTAATTTTAAAAAAGAATTTTAGCAGAATAATCATGTTTTAAAATTGCCTCAATTGCACCACTGCGATCTAAAGCTTTTAGAGAATCGGAAATCGTGGGGTATAATTTCGACCCTTATTTCTCCGCTATTCTTACAAAATAACATTTTTTTGAATTGATAGGCGCGAAAATAATCACGATGTGGTCCACTGAGCTCGGTGTTTGATGAAATATTCGGCATGGAAATCTGCGGTTGGCTTATTTTTGCTTTGGATTTTAAATTGGCCATTGAAATCCCGGCCAGGGTTGCTGCTTCATATACATTTGAAACACTTTGCGGGGGTGATTGATTGGCAACAATTTATCATTCCAGCAATTCACTGCGATTAAATCGATTTTTCACAGTTGATTTTGCTAATGGGACATTAAATGGGACCTTTGATGATCCAACAACTGATAAATAATCCCTGCCACTAAATAAAGCCCCGTCAATTAATTGGGCAATGTTTGTTACGCCACTGAACAACATGAAGCACGAGCTTCACTGGGATTGCAGATAAATATTATGTATATATTTTTATCGAAAAGTGCTGACGGAAGCAAATTTAAAAATGTAATCTGGTAATAACATTTTAAATTGAATGGATTTTTTAATGTCGGCATAAAATAAACATTTTAATTACATTTAACATTTATATTTGCAATACCGTGTATGATCAATCACAAACCAATATAAAATGGTTTAATTTAAATTCACACCACAAGTGCTAAACAAATAAAAGGTTAAAATTGTGTGATAAAATCAAAAGGATAGTCTTTATATTGTACATATTTATTGATTAATTTTTAGTTGACCTAATTTTTACTAATTATTTTCTTCAAATAAATATGAATACATTTTAGGCCAAATTTATCACATTACAAAAAAATCCTATGACACATCGTGAAAATAAACTTATTCTCATAATAATATTAATTTTTTATTTTTATTATTTTAGAATTCAATTATATATTATAAATGAATCAAAGACTTCCGTCTCTAATAGTTATTTTAACGAGATGAAAAATGTACCATAATTAAACATGAGTAAAGTTCTTGAAAACGAAGTTTTTAATTATGTGCTATTACAAACAGTTTTTTACAAAATTTTATACAATTCGCAGATTTATTAGGTTTTTAGCGAAATATGAAGTAAAGAATAAAAAGACAACCCATTATTAAGTTAAAGTCTAAACACATACAATTAAGGGAAGAAGTGTTCAAGCAAATAGATCCTTCGGCTCCAAATTTTCGATAAATTGGGGAAATAGAGCACATTGTACCCATGATAGTTCTCGTGATTTAGACCACACAAGCTTATTATTATTTATTGTATATTTTTAAATTAATTAATAAATCGTAGTCATCATGAGGGATGAAAAATGTCAAAATATATTTTCCGTTTAAGCTAATAAAAATAAAAATTATAATTTTTAGTATTAGAATTTTGGTACAAAGATTTATGATTAACTGAGGGTATTGAATAATGCATAATTAAACACTGTTCTTTTATAAAGAATTTATAGAGGAAGCATTGGCTACTAAAATGTTTTTCAAGAGAATTATGTAAAAATAATAATTACTCGAATAGCATTTATATTTTACTAAACCGATACATCCATACAATCAATGATTTTAAATAATTTTTTTCAATTTTTGAATAAAGAAGATAGTTAATTTTAAATTTAGTTTTACCCAATCGTTTAACCTCATTAAATTAAACTATCGGGCTATTAATTTCTGTTTTCGCCATATTACCAGATATATTTGTGCGTCCCTTAATCGACACACTAAACAATGTTTTAATTATATAAATTTCCCTTTCAATTCCTGTAAGGAACATGGGGAGTCTAAACTTCAACCAACGGGCTTAGACTTTTCATGATTGTTTGTTTTCGGTGTATTATTAGTCAATTAATAGCACATAGACCAGTTAAAAAAGGACCTAGTCAATCCTACCCGCCCAGGGATCGAATCCATGGCCTCCAAAGAGGTAGCCGGATGCATTACCACATCGGCTATTAGGCGGGTAATTTAATTATATAAAGTAATTAAAAATTGTTTAGTAAAATCAAATTTAATTCATAAACAAATCTGAACATTTTTTAACGTTAAAAATGATATAATATCATAATACGTGTATGATATGCCGATGACTTTACAATAGTAACTTAAATTAAAAGCTTAGTTAAATATCCTCATAACCAACATTAATTAAAAATATTGATTTAGTGAAACACACCTAATTTAACTAAAGAAATCAAAGATTTTGGATTGGAGTTTTGACCGAATGTCTTAATTAAGATTATATTGTGATATGAATTATATTATTATGATAAGTTAATATTTGATTCGATTCTATGTTCTATGTGGCTTAATATTCTGTACAAAATCCTCAACCCTTAATTTTTGTAACTAACCTTCAAGCGTACAAAACATTGGCCTTGTGGCAAAACAAAAAGTTGAAAGATTAAGAACAGCAGATAAGTAATTTAGATATTAGACGTGGTATGGTTTATTAACAATAACGAACTTAATTATGTTATAAAACAGATAAAGGAATACAACTTGAAAACATCGAATTACTCGTAGTACATCTTATCATAATATTTTTTTCGACCCAAAATCCCTTTAAAGTTTTTGTCTCACCTTGTTAGAGTGATAATATATTTTGGTCCTAATGTGAACACCTTGACAATATAATCAATCTCTGGAGGAGGACTCTCTCCAGTGACAACAGTGCCATTAAAAACAAACGACCGTCAAATTTATAGATCATTTGCAAGTGTTATTTCGTGGTGATGTTGGAAAGAGTAGCTTCAGTTGCAGGCTTTGCAGGAGATTGAGGATGAGGAGGAAAAGGTACGAGGGGTGAGTTGGTGGGAATTATTTATGTTATCGTACTCACAACATGGCGGGGTCAAAGGTGTCATTCGTTGTGGATCATTAAGCGTCACCTGATGAAACTTAATTCCCTCTGAATAATTTACCGGTTTTAATCTGGCCTCGCGCGTCGTCATTGTCGTCGTCGTTGCTCATTGCCGTGGATAATGGAGCGGACCGGTGGCAGCAGTAGCAGGAGCAGCTTATTGAGGGGTGTAGGATGGCGACTAACTTACCGCTATCATATTTAATTCATAATTATCCCCCTTTGTTTGACCGCGCTCCAAATGCCCCACCAGAGACTGTCTTATCGTAAACGAGGAAGAGGATTTGCCAAAACAGATCCATTTGCAAACCGCATTCAAATCCACACAGACGACGAACAGTAAATTTAATTTTCCCTCCTTTCCTTGCTTTCTCTAAATAATTTTCCCTCCGTCTTCGTCTCTTCGCGGAATCGACGGCTTTTCTTTTGCAATTAAGTGGAGGAAACTCCCAATTTTCGTCGTCAAAGAATCGCCCTTTCATCGACCCCCCTTTTTCGCTTTGTTTTATCACTTCCACGGCACGGTATTATGATTATGAGGAAGCCGCGGGTTACCACATCCCCATAATCCCCTGTCATCCCCCGAAAATCGTTTGTCGCTCTTCTCGCAGTTTATGATTGCTCTAAGTTATGTTTTTAAAATTACGTATAAAATGTTTTATAAGTTTAGTTAGAACTGGAACTTAATAGAAAATATTTATTTAAGATTGGTATAAGTTAATTGGAGGTTTGGAAGCCGTAAAAGGGTATTGAAATTAAACGAAAATGGAAAAATCATTTTCTTCTCCACGAACATTAAATTATTCGGGTATTTCTAAATAGTTAATTTACAAGATTTTTTTTATTAATTATTTTAATTATAATTTTACTACATTTATATAATATATGATTTTGACATAAAAATTATATATAGGTATTTGATATACATTCAGGGAAATGTAATAAAGCCAAACTCAATCAATTGATATTTAAGTAAATTATCAAAATAATTAACAAATTATTTTCCAAACAGGTCAGGTACACCAAAAATCTGTTTTTAAACTGATCGATGATACAAGGTACAGAGTAATTTAATCAATTAATATTGAACCACTCTTAATTTATATTGGTTTCAATTTTTTGATAATGTGTTCAATTTTGCTTAAAATAGAGTCTTTGAGTAATAAAAAAATTACGTGTATTTAACAAATATTGAAATAAATCATTAAATATGATGATTAGTTTCTGCTGCATTCTGATTAATTAAATTTTAATTTTTGTACTGATATGTGATTGGATTGGAATTGCAAAAAGCAATTTTTTTGATTAGGGTAGGGGTTCCCAAACTGGGGCGCCGCGACACTTTTCGCCATCCAACTTATGAACATCGTAATTTTTTTCATTTGAAATTTCAAAGTTCAAACAGAAAATAAAGCGTAAGTTTTAGCGGACTTCAGTACTTAACAATGCACTGTAAATTAAGGTTGCAATATAGGGTGTCAAATTAAAAAAAACATCATACATTTTCAAAAGAGCCTGAAATTAGTTGTAGCTATAATTAAGAAAAAACTTCGCTCAAGGATAAAAAAGTTAGAAAAAATGATTTTTGTAGTCTTAAGATTTATTACCCCCTTTAAAAAACTGTGCAGGAATCACCAAGATCAATTACATTGATTTTCCTCTGTCGCTATATTTGTTCCAATCTAAACCGAACTTAACTTCTCTTATTGTTGGTACCTAATTTTTTCATTAGTACCTTTATTATATAGGGGCGCCGTGACAAAATTTTACCTTGGCAAGGGCGCCGCGGACCTCAAAAGTTTGGGAATCCCTGGATTAGGGACTATACTATATGATGCGTTACGTTTCTCTAATAATATTGATAACGATTTAAATTGATTATTCCTTTGATAAACAAACAAATACGTTTCAATAAAATTATGATAACTTAATTTTTAAGTTTCGATTTCTTTGCTACCAAATATGAGTACGTAACGTACATATGATTGAACCGAATAACCTATTTATTTATTAACCCTTTTATTTTTGCCTTCTTCCCTACACATTATCTGCCTTTTCTCTTAGTACACAATCGTACTTTTAAAAAAGTCGCACTATTTTTTTCTAAAGACACATACTAATAATGATTATTACTTGTTAACGGATCTATCCCTTTCAATTACAAAGTAAAATACTCTTTTCTCAATAGTACTCTTGTTTATTCATTATATCTATGTACAAAGAAGACTAAAATGAACTCTTTCCATTTTTTAAATATTCGAAACTGGTCGATTTTAATCGTGCCAAAAATTGTTGCTTATTCAAAAAATTAAACATACATTTTGACAATGAAACAAATTAGTGAAAAAAGATCCATCAATATCGTCATAGGATTGCAAACAAATAAATTTTCGCTGTTCTTCATTTATGTATTATTTTCCAATAATAAAGTTTTAAGTAAAATTTGAAAGTTTTCCACAAACCAATGAGTGACTCAAGAATATAACTGTTCGTCGGGCGCCGTGGCTTAGTTGGTTAAAGCGCCTGTCTAGTAAACAGGAGATCGTGAGTTCGAATCTCGCCGGGGCCTCACTTAAGTTGTCAAGTGGACATTATTTTTCATTTATAAAACAAATAATAACTTTTGTTAATATATTTTCATTTGAAAATATTGGCATTGTTGTTCATATTAAAATAAAGTTTGGACACAGATATTGATGGTAATGGATCATACATTATTGATAAACGATAACACAAAGTTCGTGAGCCGTGAAATAAATACGTTTCTTTTTCTAGGTTAATTTAGTTAGTTTCTATTTTAATCACCATAAAATGATTCCATTTTTTGTAGATATTTATCAACATTTTTGTAAAAATGAATTATTATTTGCTTTGTTTTATTTTATTTAAAATTCATCAAAAGTAAATATTATATTTAAATATAAAAAAATTATAAAAAAATTAAAAATATGGAAAAAAATATTAGCAATTATATTTAAAAAATTCTTTTGATTTTGTAAGTTTTTAGCAAAAATTGTATTTGTTAATCCATTAAATTGTTAAACAAAAATATTAACTAATAATTATTTTTCTTCTTTTTACAGGTACGTCAGTAAAATACTCTCCATATCAAACAGGTAAAATTGCCAACAATACAAATAAATTCGAAAAGTATTTTAAAATTTTGGTTTTGTTCACTAACATTTTCGATTGACTGTACTAAAGTGGACATTTCCTGCTTTGTATTTGTATTGTTTCACTTTATCGCACTCAGTGAAAATTTTATTTCACTAGTGAAAAAAATGTTTATCAAAAAAATTTGTCTCAAAATCAAAATTTGTTCGCCATTGTGCCCTTAAAAATAAATCTCTATTGAGGTGATTCCGCACTTTGA
>JXOV01027939.1:0-12818 GCA_001014945.1 Clogmia albipunctata
GAAACGGTAAATATTAAAATTTGAAAACAGGCAACGTTATTTAATTTGAAATATAGGCACAGTCCTATGGCATAGCCGAGATCAAAATTTTGTGTAGTTTAAGGGCAACAATGGCGACCAAATTTTGACTTTGAGACATATTTTTTGGATAGTTAATGACATTTTTTNGAAACGGTAAATATTAAAATTTGAAAACAGGCAACGTTATTTAATTTGAAATATAGGCACAGTCCTATGGCATAGCCGAGATCAAAATTTTGTGTAGTTTAAGGGCAACAATGGCGACCAAATTTTGACTTTGAGACATATTTTTTGGATAGTTAATGACATTTTTTGTCACTAGTGAAATAAAAATTAAAAATTTTCACTGAGTGCCATAAACATTACGAAACTCAAATGGATATTGAAAACCGAATGTTTAGATACGGGACTGCCAAAAATTCTTTACAATAACTTTATAAAGAATCCTGTTATGCTTTATACTAATGTTAAAAAGTCTAATAAATGCATATTGTGTTAAATAACTATGATTACAATATTACAATTCGTTAGCCCATTTTTTGAAATATTAATATTTTAAAGATGAAATTCAATGATTCATAGTTGAAATATTGTTTTATAGGGCTCATGTTTAAAATTGAACTTAAAACTACTAAATATTTTTACAAGTTTCTTTAAAGTTTTTGCTCTTAAGGTAACGTACCTATTATTTTCTCAAACGTTTTTGAACATCAAAACATGACCTTTTGGAAGTGAAATTACAATGTACATTTAATTTCGGTTGTAACTATGGATTAACTGAGAAATTCTTAAAAATTCTGGACTTTGAGTTATAATCGCAATTTCGTTGGCAAAGAATTATTATGTCTGGCTGAGGAAAAGGGAAAAGCCCGATTCAATTTCCTTTTTGTCGAGTGTTCAGCTGGGTATTTTTTCGAATACTGCTGCCACTGTGCAAATATACAAATACTGGGCAGTCGGGGTTGAAACAAAATGTGGAAAAATGACCGCAATTTGCATATTTCGCTTACTTAACAAAGGAAACGGATATTCATTTTTATGTAGGAAGTAATACATCAGAATCAAGGGCCGCGTATTTTGGCACGTCTATTACACTGTAATTGAAATGAGGTCTTGCCTATAATTAGGAGAATAGTACAGGTATGGATCGGTTGATGAATGGCAATTTTAACGCTGACTTCCGCATCTGATTTAATGCGGGGAATAAGTGCTCTTTAATTGGTGTTAATTTACGGGGTTATTTGTATTTAAATGAATTATTAATTGGCCTTGGAGCGTGGGGCTTTCGGCTGATAAATGACCAATGAACGACAATCCTTCGCCCACCATCCACCGAATGATTCACCACAGTATTTACCTTTTCTACACGGCTTGCAACGATCCACCGATGCCGTTTCTGCGGATCAGTCTAAAAATAATTACAAAGAAATCTCTGGTGGGGCGAACCAGATCATCTGAATAAATCAAGAGAGCACATCACCAGAGAATTCATCGCAGGAACAACCGACATGGGCTCTGCCCGTAATAAAAGTGTGTTCTTGGACGGGAGCCAAAAACACCCAGGTAAAAACCTGGTCCGACGGACGAACGGACGGACGGATGGATAGACTCGCTAACAACTAACAAGCTTCATTCAAAGTAATAATTCTAATAATATCGAGGAAAACAACGCAACTTGCACAAATTGGTGAGAAGAAGTTTGCAAAGAGTTTTCTCGTTTAGTCATTGCTGTTTTCCTGAATTTTGTCCACAAATAGGGTTACTAAACCAATTTTATTAACTCCACTATTTGCTATATATACAGTATATTAATAGAATATTCAAAAATAAATGAAGTCTTCTAATTTTATAAAATACTAAAATTTTTATTAAAAAATATTTCTTTTCATTATTATGAATATAATAATATTTGATAATGCGAATTTGTTTTTATAATTTTCATTTATTGCTTAATTACTCGATATGTTCATTATTTTTTAAAAGCAAAGTTTTATGGAAAATACGATTCTATATAATATTAACAGTCTTATTTGTTGAAAAGAAAAAAATAAAATTTCTTAGATAGACATGGAAATTCAAGATCCGCTCTAGGATTATCGTAATATTTAATCGCAATCTGAAGAAATAATTAAATGGTTCAGTTTTAAGTGGAGATTATAAAATAAATTTTCCCTTTCATTTCCTGCAGTCGGTTTCAATGAGTTCACTGTCCACCTTGTCTACAACAAAAACATACATTGTAATTCTTTCCGTTTCTTCAAGCAGCGTAACAAACTCGTATTTCAGGTTTTTTGAAAGATATTTTTAATTTGACGATATATTATTTTACTTTTGGTAATACAAACGAAGTATGGATGTACTTAGAACACATTTATAATATTTTCACATAGAAAAACTAAGTAATTAATTAAATATGAGGTGAAATATGAATGACCCTGGCAAATCGAATTTTAAACTACACTTTTTGTCACCTGAAAATTAAAATATTAGACCAAAATTAATACAATTATATCTTCAATTTATATAANGAAAGATATTTTTAATTTGACGATATATTATTTTACTTTTGGTAATACAAACGAAGTATGGATGTACTTAGAACACATTTATAATATTTTCACATAGAAAAACTAAGTAATTAATTAAATATGAGGTGAAATATGAATGACCCTGGCAAATCGAATTTTAAACTACACTTTTTGTCACCTGAAAATTAAAATATTAGACCAAAATTAATACAATTATATCTTCAATTTATATAAATCAATATCTTTATTTTTTACGTAATTTACATAAAACTGAAACATTTTTCAATAATTGAAATTTTCACAATTTTCTTGTTTTTCTTAAGTGCAACACAATTTCCGCATAATAATTCACTTCTATACACTTTACTTGATCATTCTNTTGATCATTTCAATGGGTATTTTGATTTAAAAACCTTGAAATATAACTTAAAATTAACAAAATCAATCGAAATCGAAAAATGAAACGTCAAATATAGTGACGTTATTAATGAAACCGGTTACCATTTGGTTGACTACCCAATGAAAACTGTTCGCAGTGGCGAACGCGAACGAAATTGGCGAGCTTACAGAATCGGCCTCCTGTAAGGAACATGGAGAATCTCAACGTCAATCAACAGGTTTTAACTTTTCATTGACTTTTTGTTTTCAGTGTATTGTTAGTCAAGTGATAGTACGCTACCGTATGTTCCGATTGGAACGGTGTCTAATCCAAGGAAGAAAGAATGATCATTTTTTAACATTAAATACCATATTATCCGTTGTCAGTGCTTCCATGTTCAGATTTCTAATCAGTTTTGTAAAACTATTATATTGATTTATATTTGATAATCAGGCATGGTAATCATAATTTGGAATAAGTTCATTTAGTTCCAGTATCTTCATTTTGGCACAAAACTCTTCTTCTTCTAGTAGTTGTCGCGTGGAGAATACTATAGAGACGGAAAAGTTCCTTACCGTCAATGTTGTGTCTTCATCATACAATTCATGACATTACCTTCACCGATTTTTGATTCGATTAAGTATAAACAAGTTAGCGATTGATTTACTGAGGAGAGAATATTTTCCATTCATTTTTTTGCAACTGGAATTATTATTGCATTCGTGCAGAATGAGAAAGGGAAAATTCCCAATATAAAACATTCTTGCGCCAGGCGAAAAAAGTGTGGAAATGCAGAAATCGAGAGAGAAGACTGTGTCGCGATTTCCACAGTGGCTTTTCATAATTCCGAGCAAATAAATAAATAATCTGAATCAGCTGTGCTGATACCCCATTTTCAGCAGATAATTAATTCCAGCCGAGGTGGAAAAACAGAAGAACATCTTGGCGGTGTTTATTTCCACCTCGGCTTCTCGACAATCCCCCTCATTACAATCGAGTGGCTGTCCCTAATCTCTGCTTAATCTTCCAGCTATAAGGTCAAAAATTGCTTAGCAAATTAGGGTGGGTTAATCGTTGTCATCTCTCCTTTTTTTATTATTCATTTCTCTCTTTCTCTCCTCTTCGCTGCTTCCTTGAGAGATCCGTCCAATGGACATATTTCCTAATCGAGGAGCGGAATATAATTGGAATTCGTTGATTTTCCTTAAAAGAGCCGGCTTTTATTATGGTATAAAATTATCCATTTCCATTTCATTCCGTGAAATGAATCACCCCCACTTGGAGAATTTCCCCAATGAAGCGACGAACTTGGACGAGTCGGAATGTCGAAAGCACGACCGAGCCCGAGCCAAGGAAAAGCAAGTGCTCCACTCTGTGTGCAAAGGGGGGAAAGTCTGAACCGCCTAGTCTCTAGTGAATTTTGATTTTCAGTTTGTGACCGCTTTCCATGCAAAAGAGACGGATTTTCCCGGCGCTCTGTTCAAAATTCAAAGAGAAATACTCGTCTTGGTGGCGTCGCGTCGGTCTTGCAGCTGGTGCCGTAAACCTGTGAAACCTTAGCAAAGTGTGGCATGTGGTTCAGAGGTGACTAGACAGCGATTTCACAGTTGAGTGGTAGAGAATTGTTAAGGGTATTTCGCGAATTTATGGACCTGATAAGTTGCGAAAAGTGATTGGAGGAGTCCGGAATCCCAGTGGCAGAGGCAGCAGCAGTGCAGCCAAGTGCATTGATGCATTGCATGAAAGTTAGTGATATGTAACGTGCCATAAATCGTGGCTTAAACCAGTGCACCAGTTTTTTTTTGAAAATAGTAAAATTGTCATTAAATGAATCAGTGGATGAATAAATGGTTACCTGTTTCGCAATAAATTTGCAAAGATCGTTCAATTTACTATAATATAGTGAAAAGTGTGAGAGATTTGTGCAAGTGGTGTCATTTCTTAAATATCAAAAGTGAATCAGGCAAGTGGCATTTTAAATACCATAAATCAGAGTAGGTCATTCGAGACTTGTTGGGAAGCCTGAAAAGGTGGAAAATTGGATTAGGTCGAATCACAGCTATTAACCTTGTTAGCCGAATAGAGTGTGATCCTCTATAAGAAGCAGAAAAAATTAGCCGGAAAATCGAAATACAATTAATGAAATTTATTGTTTAAACAAAGGCGTAAAGTTATTGGTGCGAAATATTTTTCCCATGGGATCGATCGTTACGTTGGGGATTTATGTTGGTGGTTCTTGTAAATAAATGGTGCTGAAAAAGTGAATCTAATATGAAGTCGACCATATGGAAATGGACGGCCGCTGTGAAGCGCTTTCAAATTGATTTTGTTTGAAAACGATCGTTTCTCTAAATTGATTCAAAACAGTCAGTGTGAATAGTATTTGCAGGGATCTTTAAATAAACCCCTCTCAAAGTTAAAAGAGGAGATTGCTGTATTGTCTGAATTCTTTGGAATTGTGTGTTGCGAATAGTCTCTCCTGTTGATGGCGATTTAAAAATAACCGTCCGACAAAGTATGAGATCATCATCACGAGAGCACACCTTTTCACCTCTTCTTGAGTGCTACACGCTCGTTATTGCTTCATTATTGCAAACTGCTATTTTTAATCCCCCTGCTAAACAAACAGACATGAATGTGAGTGCCACTCGAAGCCATTATTATTTCGATCTCTTCTGTAAACAAACGGGATTCGAATGGTGATTATCATCTCGGACCAATCAAAACCCCATTGCGAATTTGATTGGCGAGGTTAGTGATGTGTTTTGTCACTTTTATGCCTCTTCTGATTCGCATTAGTTCATCCACCGCTTAAATGTATCCCGAATAGCCTAGGAAATGCTAGGAATTTACCTCGGACAGATTTATGATCGCAGACCACTAGGCGTCGCCACTGAGTCACAATTCGCAGAATAGTCGTATTTTTGTGGAATATGTTTAGGCTTTTATACTTCCTTTCCCTCATAAAATGCCTATGTTTCTACTTTTTCCATCGTCATGTTTAAACGAAAATACGGGATGTCAACGCATTTTCGAATTAATTATGTATGCGCGTGAAATTAGTTTAATATTTGCTGTGGCGGTAAAAGGCAGCTTATTTATTGTTTGTGTAGTTAATCTGCAAGTTTTTAGTTTTGCATTTAATTAAAAATAAACTCGGAGAGAGAGAGAGTGCTGTAGAATTAAAACTATTAAATTGGGTGGCAGCGGAGGTGTAAAAACGAGTCGGGCAACGGTGACGATGATGCCGGTGTTATTATAGAAGACAAATTGAATTTTGCGGTGTCGTCACACAATGGAGAAAATGGCAAGTGTAGGACAGAGAGTGAACAATAACCGGGATAATTTTGTTATTTGCTTTATCGCTGACAACACGAGTGAAAATGTACACAGGTTGTTGCAACAGGAAAGCGAATCTCCTGGCCGGTGTAAATAATGCCTTCCCGAAAGCCATTGTACATTGTTGGAGTCTATCTCTTCTCCACTCAGAGCGCGACAAACAACACTTCCCGAATATGGATATTAGGAGATTTTATCGGGGACGTGATGATGCAAACAAAATTAAAAATTAATTCTCTCACACACCTCTCATCGCCCTCAGGCGAATCCAGGAAAGGATTTGCCGGTCGAATTCTAATTTCACCGTGGTTAATTATTCCGATTTTTGCGGTCCATTTGGCCAGGCTCGGAATCAGAGCTCCCCGAATTTCGATCAGTCACTCCTCACATGGCTGGGGCCTGGCCAGGGCAACGCTTTTCAGTAAATTAGCCCTAGAATATGCAGATTTTTCACAGGGCGAAATGGCGAGTAAATGAAATGAAACGGAAATTTGTTCTTAGCTAGTCGAGTGGAAATTTCAATTTTAAAACCATTCTTATAAACACAAAAACATTGAAACGGAATCCAGCCCTTGGAGCTCTCTCCCATTTTGATTTATGACCGTGTTAACAAGTCAATGATTTCCCGTGCAGAATTCCTCCACAAAATCAATACCCAGCAGAAGTTAACAAGAATTTTAGCCTTATACTTTGTAATTTTAATAGCAGTAATTAAATCAGAGAATCAAAGTTAGTTCCTTGCAAAGTGATTTAATTTCAGAAATATATAAAATAGCGTTGAAAAGATTTTTTCTTATTTACTCGTTAAAGTCCTGATTGTAGATTCGGGTGTATGCATTTCCAATTTAGTTCATATTAAACTCATGTAATTATCAATGTATTGTATTGAAATCATTGCATCAATTATTTGCTGTTGATTATATAATTTATTGATACATATTTCAATATTTGTCCTTCCTCAATTGATTTTTCACACGTTAATAGCATTAGTTAATATTTGTTAATAATGAAATATTTCTATTTGTTGTCAATCATATTTTATGAGTCACTTTATAATTCGATTTGTTTTGAAAATTTCTTCATTGAGGGATAAATGTCAAAGCCAAAATTATGATATTATACTTAGTTTTATAATTAATACATACATCCGTTAAATATTTTGGAATTTCATATATTTCATTTTAAAATATATGCAGTTCCTTATAACATTTGCTTTTATTTCTTATTTATAGTTAAAGTTTAAAAGTATATACTCTTAGTTTACTAAATTTTTTTCGAAGTCGTTAACATATTCATTTAAACAACGTAAAAACGAAAAAATAAACCATAATTAAATTCGAATACAGCTCTAAAAGATATGAGTGTTTAATTTACTTGTTGTACAAAGTAGTTTTTTTACAAGATTTTATACAATTCGCATATTTATTAGCTATTGTTCCGCGAAATATGAAGTAAAGAATAAGAAGACAATCCACTACTAAATTAAGGTCTAAACACTCACAATTACGGAAAGTACTTATCAAGCGAATAGAACTTTTGGTCTCAATTTTTCAGAATATCACGACAACCTTGCACCATGCACTGTATCACTGATATCCCCGTGATAGCAGTCTTCATTTAAACCACATTTAAAAGCTATAATCAACAAATTTAAATTGATTAATAAATCATGGCCGACTTTATTACGGAGACATGAAAAACGTCAAAATATATTTTCATTCTACGTTACTATGATTAAAAATTATAATTTTTAGTAGTTGAATTTTGGTACGAAGTACTAATTTCGTGTATTTACACGATTTGTAATTGTCTGCGGGCATTGAATTATACTTTATTCAACACTGTAGGATTATAAAACAATTTATAGAAGAAACATTGGCTACTAAAATTTAAACATTTTTTAATAGAATTGTATAAACATATTTAATTAAATAACGTCGTTTTTAATATTTGAATTATTTAAAATAAAACAAGTTACAAGTTCACAACACAAAGATTTCGGATTTGAATATAAATTGATATAAAATTAAAATATTCAATCCAAACAAAAAAAATTAATTTAAAATATATATATTTATATATGTTGACCTTATATAAAACATATTTTTAAATAGAAAGTGATTTTTATGAAAAATACTGGTCGACTCGAAAACTTCGTCTTACCACTTTCATTATTTCCAGAAAATATTAAAAGAAAATAGTTATGTATCATATATTTGTGGTAATTAAATAATAAACAATTATAAAATTGAAAAAACTCAAAGTGTGCAGATTTTGGTGAATTTGTAGTGTTTTTCTTACGTTAAAAAATTAAATAGATAAATTCTGTTCCCGTTCATAAATTGAGAAACTGAAAATAGGCAATTCAACAAAAAATTATTTGAATTTTAGGCTTGGTTAACCCTTAATATGTAAGAGTGTAATTGTTCTTTTCATATATGTATTCAACAATGCCCCATAAGAGCAAAAAAGCCCTTTCTCAAAACTAAACAAAATTTCCTGAATTAAAAGTGAGCTATTACCTGAGGCTTCACTAGCCCCATACCAAATAACATAAATATCGAAAAAAACCATTTCAGAGGATCATGGAAATAGTAATTTGACATAGAAATTTTATGTATTGAAATCTTTTATGTTTATGTATTTACATATTAGGGGTTGTTTACCTTTATTATTTACTACTATAAAAACTAAACTATTATATGCGCCACAACCTGAAGTGTTTTAAAAAGCTTTAAGAAGTGGCAATTAGTAAAATCATAATAAAATTTAAAAAAAAATAACAAAATAAATTACCATTTAAAATTAGAGCCAGCGTGTAATGTTTGGAATATGTACATATTTTTTATGGCTTAACCGTAACCCATTCCAAAGATACTTTTTTAAAATTTTTTGGAATTTTAAATTATCACTTAAGGAAATAAAAAATGAAACTTGGCCTACCCCGAGACTTTCCTATGCATACAAAATTTCATTAAATTTAATTGAACCGTTGTAGAGAAATATAATTTAAAAAACTTTTAGCCTATCAAAAGAATTTGATGTCGTATTTTTTCAATGCTTAATTTAATTAAGATTGTTCCTTTTTCGGAAAAGTGTTGAGGGTGTGATTTTGTTTCGTATATTTATGTTTTAATGTTTAACCATAATCAATGCAAAAAGGCATAATTATAAAATCAGATAATTACAAATTGTGTAAATACGAAATTAGTACTTTGTACCAAAATTCAATAACAACAAATTATAATTTTTGATCTTAGTATCGTAGAATAAAATATTGCTTTGACGTTTCTCATGTCACTATAATAAAGTAGGCCATGAATTATTAGTCAATTTAATTTTTTCACATTAAGCGAGAAAAACAAAAATGTGTCATAAATGTTGGTTCTGGCTTCTAAATGTGGTATAAATGATAAGTGCTATTACAGGAATATCAATTATACAGTGCTCTATATCCGTGATATATTGAAAAATTGAAACCTAAATTTCTATTCTCTTGACAACTTCTTTCCTCAGTTGTATGTGTTTAGACCTTAATTTAGTACTGGATTGTCTTCTTATTCTTTACTTCATATTGCTCGGAAAAACAGCTAATAAATTTAAGAAATGTATAAAATTTTGTAAAAAACTGGTTGGAAAAATACATTTTTCTTCCACGTTGTTTAAATAACTATTATTGCTTTTCTTTTAAAGCAGTGTTTTCGATTTTGATTTTGAATATCTCTGATTGTATCTATACGATCACAATTCTTTATGACACCACGGTAAAAGAAGTTATCATTGGCCATCGTCTAATCTAGATTATAAAACAAAGGTCTAGGTTTGTANTTTTCTTCCACGTTGTTTAAATAACTATTATTGCTTTTCTTTTAAAGCAGTGTTTTCGATTTTGATTTTGAATATCTCTGATTGTATCTATACGATCACAATTCTTTATGACACCACGGTAAAAGAAGTTATCATTGGCCATCGTCTAATCTAGATTATAAAACAAAGGTCTAGGTTTGTAATTGTAAAATACGACGAATTTAAGTAATCAGTTTTTCCCATACAAAAAATAGTGTTTCATCCTTTTTCGACAGTTTACTGTTTTAGAAAAAGTGTAAAAAAACAAACAGTTTTTGCTATTACAAATTTTTAATGCAAACTTGTTTTTAAATTGATTTTAATAACGAAAAGGATTAAATTTTATGTTGCCCAAGAACATTTATAAAATATTTTGAAATTTATTATTACATTATAGTTATAATTTATAGTTATTTTCAAAATTCTATGTGAAATATGATAATAAATGATAATTTTCACATTAGGAAGAATATGAGAAGAAAAATTTTATATAGAAATGTTAAAAATGGTCCACAAAATGCTAATTTATCTTGAAGGTAATCTATCAAAATCCTAATAAAACTCATGGACTGACTGTCACCGGACACCTGAAGGGGCTTTGTTGATTTCGTTTATAATTAATTGGAAGGGACAATATTGACTTTTCCAGTCCATAACACTTAAAATTCCCCACAAAATTGACGCTTGTGAAGGGTTAGGGATATAAAATCCGTGCTTTACATTTTTGCGCCGAGTCGTGTTTAATGCTGCCTTAAAGTATTGCTGTGATGTGTGCAAGTTTTGCGAAAATTGAAATTGAATTTTTTCTCGTTGTTGCACTTGGAAGCGGTTCAAAGTTTTGGTTTTCCCTGGAGGCTGCAACTTGTGCAGTCGTATAGAATGCGGCGTGGCATTTTTCGTTTTAAGTTCGGCTCTTGGCGGAACCGAATCCGTTTGTTCCTCCTAAGTGAGAAATCCTGTTTCCTTTGGGCTTTGGACTGGTACTACTAATATGTAAAAGGGATGCAAATGAGAATTTAGTGCATATTTTAATGTGGCAGAGAGTCTCACTCCTCACACCAGAGATTCGCCAATTCCTCCTTCGCTCCTTCCCTCACCTGATCAGAGTGCAGATAATTCGTGGCAATTCTCCCAATCCATGTCCTTATGATGAAGCGTTCGTTTTATTATATCCCGTCCGCAATAAATTTATTTTAATTTTTCGATTTGCCAGGTAGATAATAACAGAGAAAATGAAATTAGTTTCATGATCTGACTGCTAATTCGAAGTCGCAAAGAAAAAACCGAGTGCAGACTTTTTAAATCTGTTTTCTGGAATTAAGATGATTCATTCCGGCTCCAGTCTAGAGTCTAAATTGAGACACAATGGGGGCTCCCACAGGCTGTCGAGGAGGAGTTTAGTAATTGATACAAAGACATTCACTTTGTAATTAACTTGGTGGTGGAAAAGTTTTGGCGGCTTCTCGATTAAATTTAATTTCCATTGCAGGGCGGAGGAACAACGGAGGAGCAGCAGAAAATGAAGATGTCTAAACTGTCAAACCAAACCAACTCACAGGATCCGCAGGCAGTGAATTCACGTGTCTTTGTCGGCAATCTCAACACATTCCAGTGTTCAAAAACAGACGTCGAAAGAATGTTTCAGCGTTACGGACGTCTCGCAGGTAAAAGCATGACTAATTTTTCCGCCGAACCGCCAAAATAATAGTCAGCCTTCACTTTTCCACTTCCAGGCATATCTATGCACAAAGGGTACGCCTTTGTTCAGTTCACCAATCCTTTTGATGCCCGCAACGCCTGCCACGGAGAAGACGGCCGCAATATCCTCAGCCAAATTTTAGGTAAGTCTGCGATGAGCTTCAATTCAGAGGCAGAAGATTATTTTAAAAATTTTAAACCTGGTTCTAAAAATGAAAAAATTAAGAAAAGTAAAAATCTTAGTTATTTCAAATATTTTAAAATTTAAATCCCAACTCAAGCTTAGATTTGGAATTATATACGTCTTCGCATATTTTGATATCTCTGGATTAAATTTACACCCAGTATTTCTTTCAATATAATTTGAAGTCATAAGAGTGTTACGATTATTTTTATTAGTTTTTTTTTCTTCGAAATTGTGCAGAATAGCCAAACCGCACATTTTCCATTAGTCAAAATATAACCGCACATTCTCTATTTTCCATAGGGTATATTTCTAAAACAATCTATTGACGGTGGTAGTTAGATAATTCGAAATGCATAATGGAACCCACAAAACTTGATTAGACCACTATTTCAGATTTTATAGGACTATGAATAACTATTGATCGAACATAAAGACAACAGAATATCGGCATAATTACTAAATGAAACATTTAAAAAACCACAGTGTTTTTTAAAATAGTAAAAATATATTTAAAAAATTATCGTCTAAACTATAAATAGAATTTATTAATGTCAAAAATGGTAAGTTTTGACTAAGAAATATCTTATCATTTTAAAGCTCTATTCAAGTTACTCTAGGAGCTATCATTCAATGAAAGATAACAGGTTCCTATTTCACGTTAATTTAAAGATATATTTATTGTCAGGCTACATTATATTATATTTGGTAATAGAAACAAGAATAGATATAGTTATAACATATTCTTATTCACTAAGAAAAGCTTAGTAATTAATTAAATATGAGGTAAAACAAAGCCTTGTATAAGTTGTCCGGATTTTAG
>JXOV01027953.1:0-13722 GCA_001014945.1 Clogmia albipunctata
TGCAAAAAATTTGCTCGGTAAAAAAAGTAAAGGAGGAGGTGAAGAACCCGCTCGTGGATTATAGCCTGGTTCTTCACCAACCAATTTTGTTTATTATTATAATTTTTTAAAGATTAATTTCGTCAGGATTAATATAAATACAAGATTTCTTTTACAAAAAGTATGTAAATTATAAGTAAAGATAATGGTTTTTAACACATCTCATTATACTAATTATCTTTCTTTGCAATCCAAACAAATCCCTAGGAAAGCAATACTTTTGAGCGCGACGGTTATTAAAATATTGACATTTGCTCGTCAAATTTGTCTAGACTTAGACAATAAAGACATGTGCAGAACATCTTTGAACAGTGCAAGACTGTTGTTGCAAAAAAAAATTACCAAAAAAAGAATATTATTTATCTGTCTCTAAAATCTGGATTTTGTCATCTAAACAATCAGGGTTTCTTTGGATGCACTCCTATTACAAGTAATCCTTTTTTAAGATAATAATGAACAAACTTGAATTTCTGGTTTAGTTTTACGATTAATTTATGTAAATAAATGCATTTAAAATTAACAGTTAACAATATTATCAACAACATAAAATATTTTTCTGTAAAAGAAAGCCCATAACATTGATAACACATAATTTTAAACAAGATATAATGAGTCAGTTTTTATCTTGTGGTTAAATTCAAATTAAATTATGTTCAATTGAAATATGGCACATCTCCATACTAAAATTTACATAAAAATTGCACGAAACTGAATGTAATAATATTTGGGCTTCAATCAAGGGTGTAAAGGGAATTATTGTTTTATGGGGAAATGAGAATGAAATATGAGCAGATAAGCAAGTTTCCGAGTTAAAAAATGAAGTTCACACCATAACAAAATATGGGCTTCAGTTTTGGAAAGTGCAGTGATCAACTGTTTAAAGAAAATAGTTTTAGTCACCCTCAGACTTTTAAGTATTATTGGTAGTTTGAAATCACTAAAATAAAATTTTAAACAAAAAATTTACTTCGAATTTTTAACGGTGTCGACGATAATCAATTTCATAATCTAGATTTATTTTAAATGTTAGACCAAAAGGCACGTTTTTGAAAGATCTTTTTTAAAAAAATTACGTAACAAAAATAATTCTATTGCCACGATTATTGCCTCAGGGGATCTTTTTTAATTGCACACTTCAATTGTTTAAAGATAATAGTTTTTATTAACACTTCGAATTTTAAACCTGACCACCAAAATCGTATTTACGAGTAACTGTTCCTCTTTTTCCATAGACATCAAAGGCACGAGGATCAGACCTTCCGAGAAAGCATGCCGACATCGACAGTAGCTTACCACAGATGGGAAGATGATCACTAAAAATAGAAGTATGGTACAAAGGACGAAGAACAAATCTGTTGAAATTAATGCCAATTTCATTAAATTCAGAAAAATTAAGTTAACTTGGAATATTCAATATGATTATTTTTAATTCGTAGTAAAACCTTTAAAAATATAATATTTTATTAACTTCTAATTTCAAACAAAACAATTTTATTGTTGAACTACCCTTATCTATTCAATTCTTCTTGTTAATAAAACTATAATTTAAATAATGAAGTTGTTAAAATTTTACAAAAAAAATAACTTTTATAATCAGTGCTTTGAAAAAAATAAAATAGTTATTTGTATTACAAGTCCAAGGGTGTGAAATAACCCATTTTTAACCAAAAAATAAGTGTAAAATTCGATTTTATAACCGTTTCCGAGGTTAAAACGGACATATTTCTAGGCACTTTCCTTTAAAAGTCAAGTAAAATTAATTTCAAAAAAATATTCGCCGGAACAACGAGCCTAAAAATGCCCGCAAATGGCACCGAAATTTTGACTTTGATAAAAATTTATTTGTTGATTTTGAATTCAAATGGTTATTTGTGCTGCAAGGGTGTAATTCCAGATTTCTAACTCGGAAACGATGAAACACTCGCCTTCGACTTGAATGTTTCACACTCGTTTCACTCATTAAAAAACAGGTCTTTACACCCGAGCAGGACATAATCTTTTTTACACTCCGCTCATGAGCACTGAAATTTTTACAATTTCACATTAAATTTCATTATTTACAAGGAAAATGAAAAAATTGACATTCACAAATGTTTAAAGTGAAATCTTTACTTGTAAATTTACCGTTAACGGTTAGAATTCAAACTAATAAGGCAAACGTCTATTTTATTGTTGCATGGAACATTTGTTTGCTTTAATTTATGAAAAATAAATTTCCACTTAAAGCAATATGAGGCTATTACTATAATTTACTTGCATTACAGTTAAGGATATTTATCTCTGATATCAAAATCATATGCCAAAAATCGAACAAAAATAACCAAATAGTTTGTAGATGGCTGTTGAAACATTTTTAAGATCTTTAAATATGAGACGTTAATTAATTTGCAACATAATCTTCGTCTTATGGCATAGCCGAGACCAATATTTTGTGTAGATTAATGTCAACAATGGTGATTATACATATTTTGCCTTTGAGGCAAATTTGTTGGATAGTTTATGACATTTTTTCACTAGTGAAATAAAAATTGTGAGTGCCATAAAGTGAAACATTACGAAACTTAAATGGATATCGAAAAGCGTATGTTTCGATACGGGAGTGCAAAAAGATTATTTGTTATCAGTAGATTTGTAAAAAAACAGACTATTCAATATATTTTTAAATGCAAAGAATCAAGTTGCATTATCCTGAAAAAATGATAAATAAATTTTAATAAAGAAACTATTTTGAAAAATTTGGCTGAAGTTAATTTTTTTATCAATTAGGGATTAGCAGTAGTTCTTTCACAGAACATGCAGCACCATCAATCGAAATGACATGGGCATTGTGAATGTCCTTTATCACATTACCTATATCTATTACACACAAATTTCCAAGTAAACAAGCTGTTATGTATTATTGTTATTATTATTATCTCCATAAAAAGCATGTATAATACAAAAACGGGAGTAATAAAACATAATGTTTTTAATTCAACATTTATGTCTTAGACAGGATTTGCCGCAAGACAAATTAAAGAGGTTTTGTAGGTCATGAATTCAAATATTGTGGGTGTCATTAACTGTTCTTGTATCTACTTAAGACGAGTTGAGGGCGGATTAAAAAGATATGCTAAGGGAAAAACTTAGCAAAGTTGATATAGGAATTTATTTTGATGTTTGGTAAAACATTACAACAGGATAAATTGAGAACAATTAAATATAACGATTGATATAGTTATACTAGTTAATTTTTTTAAATAAATATAAGTAGACATTTTTTGTGTTAATTTTATGTTTTAATAATTAATTTCTATTCGTAGTATGTTACAAAATAATCAGATCTATCTTTAATAAATGATTCAAATTGATGATTTAAGTAAATTGTGGTTCGCCATGTACACGGGAAGTGAATTCGTCTCAAATCCTTGTTATATTTTTACACGAATCAAATATTATTACAAAAATAAATGGCTTAAAATTAAAGTTATCGTGGCTAACTTAACGATTTGCAAAGACGGTCTTTAAAGACAAGACGGGAAGAGATTGGAAGGTCTTATCCTTTGTATGAAATTTACACAAGACAGAAGACGGGACGGTGATGTTAATTTTAAAGAAACAATTAATTACTTAATAGTAAAAACAAAATACCCTTAATAAATGTACTTATTAAAAACCATCTGGACAATAACGAAGACGGTTGGAGAACAGCTAAAACGTGTGGAGAGGAAAATTCTTCGACGAATATTTGGACCGGTATATGAAAATGGGGAATGGAGGATCCTACACAACGAGGAAGTTTATAAATTGTATCAGGACGACGACATATTGAAGTTTATAGAACTAGGCAAGCTGCGATGGGCAGGACATGTTTCCAGGATGGATGAAAGCAGATTCCCCAAAAAAGCTATGGAAGCGAGATTAGCAGGGAAGAGACCAGGCCGACCAAGGAAACGATACGAGGCAACAATAAACGAAACAGCAAATCGACTATTAGGAGTTACCGACTGGAAGGAAGTGGCCATCAACCGTCAAATATGGAGGAACAGGATTGCACAGGCAAAGGGCCGGACCGGCTCATAAGCCTATAGTAATAGTGATTAAAAACCATACACTAGCTATGTGGATGACATTGAAGTATTTTTTTAAAGTTATATTTTGAACTTTAATAATTATTATAAGTCATAATTATTTCTTTCAAACTTTTCAATCAACCCCTTCTTATTTTATATGTTTGACGTCAGCTTATTTCTAATTACTTTTTGTTGTTGCCCATTACCCCAATCTCATTATTTGCAATTGTAATTTCCACACGTGTAGATTTTATTTGCGAAGAAATTAATTGTACTGTAATTTTATTTCAAATCGAAATATAAAATAAAATTACATTAATTTAATATTATTATTTATTTAATAGTTATAAAAATCTATTACTGGAAAATTTTATTAACAGGAATTTTATATGTTATTATGATTAATTGGATTGTTCTTATAGCTTTTTATAAATGTGCAATTCATTATCCAAAGATAATCGTGTTTCGCTTTATAAAATGAATCCTGGAAAGTAAAGAATTTGCAACAATAATTATATTGAAACAAAAGGTCTCTCGAGTAAAAACTTACTTATACTGCTCTATTTCTTCTTTTTAGACCGTTGACTAAAATATTTAGGCTTTTTCATCGATCCTCATTTTCTTCAAGTAATTGTCCACTTGAAAATATTATATAGACTAGGAAAGCACCAATAAAGTAAACAGCCGTGGCTATAAGACAACTCTTCCTTCGCAGCACTTTCTCTAACCTCAAGTCTTTCACTAACATCTTGAGACGAACGCCTTTTCCTTGAATAACTCGGGAGGATCATCTATAATTTTATTACTTTTAATCAACTTCCTACCATTTATTAATGTCTAGTCATTTTTCGTCCTTACTAACTACACAATTTAAATACGATTTATATTAAATTGTATATTTAAGTGCGTGTGTGTCTGCCTTATATTGCCCTGGTGAGCGGCTATCGAATGGCGCATGTATCCTGTCCTTTAGCATAAGAAGAGGAGGCTGTGGGTGGAACCCACCACCCAGCAATGATGATGAATGCATTAGAACGGTGATCATTCATACGAGAATATATTTAATATACGTAGTAGTTGCTCATATAATCTCAGATATCCTAAGGTATAGGATTATATGGACTTCACAGAAAGTAAAGACGTTTTTACCTGGTAACAGTATTAATTTTGAGGCAAAACTGACCCCGAATTAGCCGTTAGTTGAGGATCATTTGAAGAGAGCATTTCGACAAAAATTTTAACATGGACGAAATCAAACACGGAACAGTCATTGAATTTTTTATGCTGAAGCAACCCACTGCAGTGAATACCAAAACCAAACTGTACAACGTGTACGGGAACTCTTCACTAGCACAGATCAGTATTTACAAATGTATTCGTGAATTCAGGAGTGGCAGGATGTCCGTTTTACTGGACTAGCATATACAAGTGTCCAAAGGATCATCAAAAACGAACTTGGTTAGTTACAACTCTGCAAAGTAGATACCAAAACTTCTTTCGGCAGTAGTAAGGAACGACGGATAGAAAGTGCAAGATCATTTTTGGACTTGTGTGGAAACGATCCAGAAATAATTATCCACCAAATTGATACTGGAGATGAAACGATAGTCCTTTACTTTACTCCAGCAATAAAACAGAGTCAATGGAGTGACGGCGTCTTTAAGGTTTCGGCCTCTAAATGCAACGGTCCAAAAATTGCGGAGAAAGATTATGGTCAGCGGCATTTGCGAAGGCTGCTGTCTGGGCTGCCGGTTTCGAAGAGATTTCCCTCTCCTTGTATAGTCCAGATATGACTCTTAGCCAATTCTTTCTGTTTTCAAAATTAAAAAACGGCCCCAGGGGATGGAGAGTTTTGACGTAGAGTGACCTGAATTTGGCCATTTTGATGCATTTCCAAAAAAAAGTTTGGAATACTTTTACGGCGGAATCAAGGACTTGATTAAAAAATGTACAAATACATTATAATAGATAGAGGTGATTTAGAAAAATAAAAAAAATACAACGATATCACTTATAGTTTACGAGATTATACGAGCAATTGAATACTTCTACGTAGGTATATGAGTGAGGAATAATTGATTTTGGAGGTGACAACAAAAAACCTCATAAGAGAGCAGTATCGAATATAATTGTTTCTTCCTAGCTACGAGTATCTGTCATACTGCTATGCTGTCATAGTTTGTCAAATGCAACTATGTACATGGACATAATCGGGCCTCGTGGCCGATGTGGTAACTCATCCGACTGCCTCTTCGGAGTCAAGGGTTCGATCCCTGGGCGAGTAGGATTGACTGGGTCCTTTATCAACTTGTCTAGGTGCACTGAAAACAAATAGTCACTGAAATGTCGAAATCCCGTTAGTTGGTTCCTTACAGGAATTGAAAGGGAAAATTTTTTATTATTTTTTTACATGAACCTAATCAGAAGCATGTCCTTTACACATGAAAACAAGCACGTAACCGTAGCTTCACTTAGGACCGCCACGGGGCGTAGTTTCCTCAAGTTCGATATATCAATTTCGAGGGCCGAATGATTATTCTATACCCTCCATGCCCGATGGTATCAATATCAGATGAGGACCCGTCTCTATACTATAGAGAATTCTTCTTTAAAATAATGTATTTAAATTTTAGGACAATATTTTAAAATTTTTTTTAAAAAAATGTATTTCTACATACATAACACTTAGTTATTTGTGCTCCAAAGGTCTAAAGTAGTTTTATCGAGTTATTCATCGTTTCTGAAATTTGGCAATTATTGACCTACATTTGTTTATAAATTGTGAATTATGTTTTGACATTAGTGAAAAAGAAGAGCATTTTATTTTAGTGAATAAGTACAAACACGAAAAAAAATGTTATTCTATATGTTTCCTAAGACACCCACTTAACAAATTCACTCAAATTATTCCATTATGTGGAAAAAAGATAATTAAAATAATAAAATGTCGCTTTCATTCGGAATAACTATCAGCTGTTAATTCCATGTCATAAAACCGATATTATTCATATTATTATGGTCTCATTTATACCCGATTCGGTTCAGAAATTATTATATTTAAAAATAACCACACATTTGCCGAAATTATATATTTAAACGGATAATTAGATATGCAATTTGGAAACACGGTAAAGAACGGTTGAAGCGGTGAATCACTTAATTGCTCAAAACACCGGGCCTTCACCAATGCCTCGGCTGTCAAAGACACGCAACATATGCATGTACATCTTATGATCAGCTGGTACTTTTCTGCCCTCATAACATCGAGAAACAGATGAAAAAAGTACTAACTATTCACAAGTGTGGACTATATTATCCACTTCTTTAACAATTATTGAATTATCTTAATTTTGCCACTTGTGCTGAACTTTCGTGATTGGATTATAAGATTAGGATAAATATCAAATTATAAACTAAATTTCAATTTTGTGGAAATAGTTGATAAAATTTGGCAACGGTTTAAGCAGAAGCCACGTGCCAAAAGTTATAAATAAAAGAACGGTGTACAAAGCAAATAAAATGCCCTTATGAATTAATTAAACATTCAACAAAAGTGAATTTCGAAAAATCGCATAAATTATTATGCTATCTAGCGTTAATATTCAAAATATTAATATTTATGAACCAGAACGGTCAATTGGAAACTATTTTTAGATATTTCATGTTATTGTGGGTTAATTGTGTTGTTTATTCCAACTTCTGGAATTTCCAAAATACAATTAAAATTAACGATCCAAAAAGAACTTATTTTTAGGTCTTTACTGTTGGTTTTTTAATAACCATAAAATTTATTTAATGTATCAATTATATTTCATTACCCAATAGATATTTATGGTAATAATTGAGGGTAACTTATCTATGGAATAATTTATAAATAGGTAGAGTTAACTTGTTCATTCACAGAAGAAGTGTTTAGGATCAAGACAATTACATATTGGCGTTCCAAAAACAACACCGTCTTAAATGCAAAAGTTTGTGAAATGCTACTAAGTACATAGACAAAACCAGAAACATGTCCTTCACGAAAGGACCTCCACAGTCGGCAGTGCCCTCAAGGTTAAAATATCAGTTCCGTGAGTTGTCTAATGAATTTCTAGCCTCCATTCCCGGTGATATCAATTTTGGAAGATCAATTATATATTCTCTTAAATAAATACTGTTTAAATGTGAACTAAATTGAATTTTTAGTTTCGGTTTTATTGCGTTTGAAAGCAACGTCTGCAGCCTTCTTAACGAGGATTATCTTCTTATTAGACTCGTATTTCAATCCAGGGTGTGAATTTGTCAGAATATATCAGAAAATTGTCGTCTTAGGAAAACGAAGGATTAATTACTATTTCATAGCCGATTTTGGGGAGTTTGACGATTTTTACGGAAGAAGTGTAAGTCATGACAAAAGATCACTTTTCTCTTCGTCAAACGTGGTCTCTTTATTCTGCAATTACGAGTCGTATTGATCTTTGACATTGATATTGACATTGGGTTTCCCTTATACTCGAAAGAAAATCGAAGAAAATTCCATTTCCACTCGATTTGACAGTGTTTGTCTTCTTTGGTGCATGTTTAACGAGTTCTCTCCACTGTTTTGACCGATTCTGATCTGTGATGGGTACGAATGGACTGATGTTTTATCAATGATTACGAAATAATAAAAAAAACTAATCTAGATATCGATTAAACAACGTCAAAAGTGAATTCATCAGACTTGTAGGCCGAAGACTTATAAGACCATTTCTCGTTTTCTTTTTAGCTGCTATCCGTTTTCTTGCTCTCCTTACATAGAAAATCGATTAAAATATAAGAAAAACACATATTGTAGATTTTCAAAACACATACTATATTTACGACAAATTATATGAAATATATGTAACAATAAAAGATGTTGTTGTGGTCAGGTTAGACAAGATCTCAAAGAAGTCTAATTTTTTCTTGATTATAGTTTTTTCCACGTAAGATCCATTCATAGATTTTTTTAAATATGAGTGAAAAATTTAAAACAAAGCATACAATTAAACTGGGTATCAATTCAAATATGATTTTGATTGTATTAGAAAAGAATTCTTTAATCGTACTATAGACAATTTAAAATTGTCATTTGTTTAAGGGTTGTTTATTAACGACTTTCCATTTTATTCAATGAAAATAGCCTGCCTTTTAATGCAACGGTTTATGGGTGATTTATCATGAATGTGCTGAATCTATTTTGCAATATCACTCGGTTTTCATAAAATTACTTAATATTGCTTTGAAATCCCTAGGCATTCTCCTTTTTTTATGGCGGTGGTATTTGTCATTAAATGGTTTATTTGTTATAAAATATTTAATATATTTTTTCAATAAATTATTCCGTATAATTTGATTTACAAACACATAAAGAATGAAATATTTGCAATGTAAGTAAAACCAATAAAGCAAATAGCCGGGGGTAATATCCAATTATTATTAAGAGGTAACTGTGAAAATGTCAACATAGATAATAGTCGTTAAACCCTGAAAATAAAATTGTTCCACTGGCAAATCACATATTATATTAGGTCGTTAAAGCCCCCATAAATATGAAGAAATTGGCTCATGTTATTAGCTCATCATTGTGTTTTATTTTATTTTTTTTTATTGAGGTAAAGAAGGCTTTTCAGAAATTAAAAAACAACGCTTACATTTTAATCTTATTTGTTATGAGCTTCAAATGCGTCAATCGTTATCAAAAACCTATTTTTAATCATTTGTTTCCATGCGGACCCAGCAAATTCACCAGAAAGAGTAAATTATCAATTTACTTTTACTCATACAAAATGTATTGATATAACCTCTAAATTATATACTTTACAAAAACAGGATGAATGCAGAAGTAGTATTCAAATATAAATGAAATTTTCAATAATTGTTGCTTAGATTAAACAAACTGATACTATGGAATATAAGTAAATTCATAAGCGCTTGTATTTGCGCAGTCATTTGTATTTCATACAGAATTAAAAGCAATTTTTTAATAGCTATTAATACAAAAAATTTACACAAAAATCTTAAAACTGTTCGAATTTCTGTAAAAATACATGGTGCGGCCTCTATGATAAACCACAGGTAATCGTATTTCATGAGTTCTCCGATAGGTGGCTTATTTTTAAAAAACACTAACAAAACACAGTTAAGCCACGTCCTTCAAAACTGACGACTATATGAATATAATGAATTTCTTTACCATTCCTAACTGTCAATATGGAATGCATAATAAACAGGCGCAAAGTATAACATACGAAAATTGGCTTCATGTATGGGTTGTTGTTGTTTTGAGAAGGGGCACTTGACCTTTGATGATTTGTCCTGATCAAAAGTCGGTTTATATTACATCCAATTGCTTTTATAAAGCGTAAAAGGCCTGATATTTTGATAGTCGCAATTTGCTCTTGATTAAGATTTTGTTTCCCTATGGAGCTGTGACTCCTGAATGCTAGCGCCATGCAGTCCATGAATATATGCTCCGAGGGCTTGGTATATAGGTTTCAGAACCTGCCTATTCCGTCTATGTGGAGTATTTATGGTATTGTGTCCTGTAAGTAGTCTCGTGATTACATGTAGATTTTATCTGCTTAGCTTACGACAAAAACTTGTCTATTTTTGTCCAGCATTCTTAAAGGTATTCTCGATTGTCTGAGCATTGGTAAGTTATCCTAGTGTTTGTTTGTTCCTTCTATCACTTTTGGGTTGGAGTTTCAGAAATAAGTGAGTTAATTCTACTCCTGGTTCTGGTCCCTCAAAAGGAGTTGCCATGTTTGGCCAATTTGTATGCTATTTCGTTACCTCCTTAACGGTATCCATCCGATGGTGATTTTATTGTCTAATCCCAGTATGTTAAGGATCTCAATGCAGCTCAAAACGCACTTGTGATTAACAGTACTATCTTTAAGAGCAGCTTGGCTGTCTGTTAAGATGTTGATATTCTTGTTCATGTATGGGAAATCTAAGAACAAGAAGAAGGAAATTGGACAAGAGTCTGGATCCCACAAGTGTAAATGAGATAAAGTTTTATCTCACCTAGTTTCTTAATGGACACGGATACATTTAAAAAAAAATTAAAATCAAAGAAAGTTACGCGAGAGCAGGCATGAAGCCAGAGTCTATTGTAAGAGTTTCTTGTTTTGACAGCTTTTTGGCCATAGAAACGGAATACACATCCTCCAACAAAGTCGATCCTTTTCACGACTTTCATCAGTATTCAATTTTTGAATTGCGACAAATTACTAGTAGAAAGATCCACATTTTCTCTTCGATTCTGTGCACACAATACTAGACACAAATTGTTATTAATTTTGTGACGCTCAACGAGCTACGCTACTCCCCATTAAACTAAAGTCATCAATTGTAATTGTGTATTAACAGATTTTTAGAAAATTAAGGGAGTTTCATTTGTATCTCAACAAAAATGAAAATGCCACTTTGTAATTGGAAAAATGCAATAAAGTATGAAACGTAACAATGATAAGCTGTGATACTAGTCTTCTCTGGATCTAATAAAATTAACCCGTTGTAAATTATTACGAATAGTTATTTGCAAATTAAGTTCGAAATATATGGTTTGCTTATTTCATCTTTAAGACGCAAATTGCTTGTAAATAAATATTGAAATTTCCGATACGGTTTACCTATGACATTTCATTATATATAGAGACTTTAATTAATTAACCGCTATATTAATTTAAAAGCGACACACATCATAAGATAAAAATACCTGATATTCTCATAAACGCCAAAATAAATAATTAAAAATAGAACAGACTAAACGGCACCCATTCCAGCTAATTAATATTATCTTGTCCGGATCAAATGTTCACATAAGGAATTGTGTTCTTAAGAATACTAGTATGGTCCAGTATTAACGTCAGAACAAATTATTATCAAAAAGTAATAAAGTGTTGAGCCAAAAAATAATGGTAAATGTTAATAACCAGGTTTTTATAAAACATTAGGACACAAGCACTCAAATTATATTTTTAGATAAGAAAAATAACAATGTGCCAATTTCCTGGTTTACAAAAAAAATTATTGCACATAAAATATAAACCAGCATGAAACCGAGTCTAAAGTTCAAAATAAAATTTTTGCACTTCCGTATTGAAATGTTAGCTTTTCGACATCCATTTGATATTCGTAATAATTTACTTTAACGCACTCGGTGAAAATTTTGAATTTTTATTTCACCAGTGAAAAAATTTAATGAACTTCCCATTAAATTTGACTCAAATTCAAAATTTGATCGCCATTGTTGCCGTTAACTACACAAAATATTCATCTTCTAGACCATGCCATCCGACCGTGCTTGTGTTGCAAAAGAACTAGAGTGGCATGTTTGAAAATTTTATATTTTGGGGTTTTTGTTCGGTTTTTGGTACATTACGCAAACAGTGATTTTGCATCAATTTATTTTAAAATGCATAAAATTTTGTATAAAAACGGCCGATAAGCATTATTAAACACTCGGGCCTTCTTTAAGGCACTCGCTTCCCTCGTTGCTTCAAATAACCCTAGTTTTTAATATTGACTTATCTTATCGACCTTGTTGTATAAATAACTATTAAAATATGTGTATTTAAAATTTCCGAAATCTGGAGAGAGTGAGGTTGTTTTCTACTGACTATTTTTTTCTATACCGTGCTGGTCTAGGGCAATCCGTTCACAATGCAATTTTAACGGGACAAAGTGGTTCAATTCAATTCATTTTCTAGAGCTCATTTAAAAATGGGATTGGATTCGACGTATGTGGAAGACCGTGGACAAGAATAAATTGATCGATTATTTGTTATAATTATTGAAGCTAAGTTTAAAATTAATTAATAATTTATTTTATTATTAATTGTACTTCTGTAATATATCGCCTGGTAAGTCCTATAATTTATATTTCAATTTCAGATTGGCTGTCAGTCGAGTGAGAAAGCACCTTCTCATCATGTTTACATGATTTTGGTGCCTGAAAATAACACACAATTCAAACCGAATGTGAATATTACTTACAATCCTCTCCCGTAAAGTGGATAGACCTAAACTGCCCTAGTGTGCGGTGCTGAATGGCGGGTCTGATTGTTCTTTTAACCAAACCCATCCTAACCTATTTCTTTTGACAATAGACATTTGATAGCTAGTAATTGTTAGTGAACACATAGTTTTTATTCCTTTTGATGAGCCTGGGTTGATGACAAATTATCGATAGCTAAATTGTATTTGTTATATTATAATTACAACNTTCTTTTAACCAAACCCATCCTAACCTATTTCTTTTGACAATAGACATTTGATAGCTAGTAATTGTTAGTGAACACATAGTTTTTATTCCTTTTGATGAGCCTGGGTTGATGACAAATTATCGATAGCTAAATTGTATTTGTTATATTATAATTACAACAAAAATTATCAGTTCAGGGAGTAAACGCCCTCACAGAATGTAGTTATGGTTGCCTTGACTTGTAAAGAACTTGTAATCCCTTCAAACTATTCATATTACTAACATTAAGCATATCCTGTAAAGTTTCCAGACCTATGGTGGGTCTTATAACACTTTAAACTGTCCATTGAAACGGCCTTAATATTATTCATAATTACTATATATAAAAAATAAACTATTCCCACGACATTCGCGACG